>JAOBAY020064963.1:0-12414 GCA_025331085.2 Zoanthus sociatus
CCCCCTCCCCCATTCCTTCCCATCCTTCCCCATCACAAACGGAGCATCTCCCACCCAAGCAGATAAAAATACGTACAAAATGCTCTATCCCAAAAAAGAAATTTTTCTTCACAAGCAGGCAAAAAACTGAATGTAGATTATTTGAGACAAAATGATTAACGGATAAGTAGGTTATAATCGTGTTTAAAAATAGTTTTTTCTCAATTCATTAGTCACGCAAGCGCACCAAGGACATCTATTTTAGTTTAGAACATACATGTATACAGAGATATCTTTAGCCGTTTAAGGTAGTTATGCATCGAAAGTTGTCCTGTGCAAGCAAGTTTTGGAACAAGTTTGCGCAAAGGGCAAGCTATACAATTCAAGTTGTTGTCAACCCCTGCGTCAGATTTTAATAATGGTCTACATCGCCCACTGGGGTGCAGCGCTTATTTGTGGGCAGCGTTTATTTCGTTTTTGGTCTCACTGACAGTGCGGCTCTTATTCAGGGGGCAGCACATATTCGAGGGCGGCACCTCATCAAGTAAATTTGGTAATGCATAAAAATCAAGCTCAAAACAACTCTACACTACAAGTACTGTACAAAATACTTGTAATTTACCAACCAGAATGACAAAGCATAGCTTCCAAACATAATTATCTGTAGGGTTCCCATTCCGAGACCAGTAACGATTCCCTTTTTGATTCCAAAGTCTTTTGCTTCTTTTAGGTTAACGTTATATCTGTTAAACACAAATATTGATTTATAAGTGTTCATAAATAATTGTAGAACTGGCACCAAAATGTATATTTGATATGGCTGACTCAATTATTCACCACACTTTTCATACATTATAAACATACAAACTCTTATAGTTTAATTCAAATATTTTATGCTCTCTTGCAGATAATAAAAAAATGGAACCTGGCTGAAAAGTAAAAATGAAGATAGAAAGTTGAGAGGAGAGGTAAAGTGTGAGAATAAAACGATGGAAAAAATAGGACGGAAAAAACAAAAAATGAGAATGAGAAAGTGAGAGGAAAGTAAAGTGTGAGAACTGAAAAAGGGGGAGGTAAGATGTGAGAAATGAGAAAAAGAAGGTGGTGAAGTGTGAGAAATAAGAATGCATGGGAACGTGAGGGAGAAGTAAAGTGTAAGAACAGAAAATGGGAACATGAGAGGGAGAGGAAAAGTGTGAGAACTGAAAATAGGAATGTAATAGGGAGATAAAGAGTGAAAAGTGAGGATGGGAACGTGAGGGGGAGGTGAAGTGTGCAAAATAGGAATGGGAACATGAGGGGGAGGTAAAGTGTGCAACATAGGAATGGGAACACGAGAGGGAGGTGAAGTGTGCAAAATAAGAATGGTAACGTGAGGGGGAGGTGAAGTGTACAAAATCAGAATGGTAACGTGAGGGGGAGGTAAAGTGTGAGAACTGAAAATAGGAACATGAGGGGTTGAGTAAAAGTATGTGAACTGAAAATGGGAATGTGAGAGGGAGATATAAAGCGTGAGAAGTGAGGTTGGAAACATGAGGGGGAGAGGGAAAGTGTGAGAAATATGAGAATGGAAACATGAAGGGGGAAGTTTAAGTGCGAGAAATGAGAATGGAAACGTTAGGGGGTAGGACGGTAAAGAGGGAGAAGTGAGGATAAGGAGGCAACAGAATGGAAAAAAGTAAGTTTGGGGAGTGGAGGGGAACTTGAAGAGGGAAAAATGAAGAATAGGGAAATAACAAGGAACCTCTACATTATGGTACTTCATTATCTGAAAAAACTTGAATTTTGCATTTATTTTGTATAAACTCTCTCAATTTTTTTATAATCAACAAAATGCATATATATTAAACCTTTGGAACTCTTTCTCCTCTCCTCCAAATGCTGCCACAGTCCGAATTGATGAGAACACTTCTTCTGAAATGCTTCCTGCTTTGGCATAGGCATCAAGTTCTTTTGTTGTGAAGCTTGTGAACATCTAGGGGAAAAAACATCACATTCTACTCTAGTAGAGAGAATTATGGTTGATTTAATAAGCACTAATATCCTTAGTGTGTGTAGTTTTACACAGTGATTATCATGCCAAGAGTTTTACATTTTTTGGTTTTATAACTATATAAAAACTTCCAATCTATTGCACTGCATTAATTTATATAAGCTTATGCAATGTATATAGTATTACATTTCTGATGTATATTCTGAGAAGTCTGCTTTATAGATACTGAAAAAAGAAATATAGAACTTTTTACATTATTTTATTTTACCTTGGCCATAACTGCACCTGCAACAGCCGAAAGCGGTGTAAGAGATAAAAGAACCAGAGTCAATTCCCATCCATAGTAAAAGCCAACGACAAATCCAGCTATGAACGTTGCTAAAGGTTGAATAAATAGTCCAACCTTGTGGCCTATCCCATCATACACTTTGTTCAGATCACTGTGAAACAGATTAAAACAGGAATCTATTTGGCAATTGTTTATTTTAACATTCTGATGTTACATTTATTTAAAACTAAATACATCCAAATTGTCAAACTTTTCCACATTTCTTGGATTCACGAAATGTGGAAATGGGTGTATACAAAACCAGGGTATAGGCCATGGCCACAGCCCAAGCCAATTGGCCCACCCTATGGCCTACCCTAATTTTTTATTTACATTCTAAAAACAGCCAATACTAAAGCAACATAAACAGCAACACAAACAAACACATAACTCATGAATAGAAAACATAAACAAGCACATAAACAACCTTGTTAATCAAATGTGATGTCTGCTGCACACTAATTGTGATAATAAAAAAATTGCTAATAACTTGTGTTTGTATAAACATAGAACCATCAAACTTTGCCAACATCGCCCTTGACATAGGTACAACTGACACATGTGAATCAAGAAATGATGGCATCATCAAACATGTGATTTTGTGAAATCATTCATAACTCCTTTTAGTTTGTAACACGCAAGTATCAAACTTTGTCAACAAAAAAATTCTTCCTTGATGTACCTGTTACTGACACATGTCAATCAGCATGTAATGATGTCATTAGTCACATGACATTAGAAAATTGCTCATATCTCCTAAAATTTAAAACATACGAGCATTACTTTGTTGACATCTTCCCTGGCTGACACACCTGTTATTGACAAGTCAATCACAAAGTGATGATATCATCAATCAAATGACATTGTGAATTACAAATTGCTTATAACTACTTTAATGTCCTACATCTTTACTCATAAAACTGCACTTGAGTTACATAAAATTATTTAATAATGACAATAAAATGATAATTTATATAGGTTTCAGTCCGTACACATTATGTACTTGACAAAAAACCAATTAGTTTACTAAAAGGTTTTAAAGCCATTAAATAATGCACCTATGCCATGTTTCATAAAAGTACAGTAATATGTAAAAAATTTATAATAAGAATAATTTAAAAACTCAATTCTAAAAACATCTGTGGTTTTATTTCTATGTTATCTAGAATGGGCTTGTGTTTTAGGGGGTATGGGAGATAATAGGTAAGTATAAATTAGAGGTGGGGCAATGGTCAGGTTAATATAAAAATGATCGATATATGTATAAATATATATACATATATATATAATTAAAACTTTATGATAATTAATACAGTACCTGTAGCTTGTTTGAGGCCATTTATAAACTTAATGTAATCAGTATTATACAAATGAATGGTACGTATGTAAAATAAATAATAACAAGATCTTACGCTGTTAGTCTATTGTTCAGCTCTCCAGAATCATTACAATCAAACCACCCAATGTCTTGATTGAGTATTGCTCGGAAAAACTGAAGTCGCATCTGTTTGATCTGCCTTGCAGCTGCGAGTGACCAAAAGGTCATCTGTCCATATGTTATGATAACATTCCCAATTCCAATATAAACAAAATAGAGTGCAAGTTCTGTGATACTTGATTCTAGTCTTTCTCCTGCTCCAGTATTGTTGGAGCCTCCCGCAATATTCTGATACTCAACAGTGAAAACTGTGATAAGTTCTCCGAACACAATGAAACTTATGGGCATAAGAGATCCATGAATTAAACCACAAAATGTGCCAATGGACATAAGAAGTTTATCCACACCAGTTGCATATCGAAACTGCAAATGAAAAAAAAAAAGCGATAACAATATAATTATCCCTCCCAGTACACTTCCAAACAAAATATACTTTTTTTAACAAGTTGATGTAAGTTAATTGTTGCCTGTGGACATTCGTACTGCATATTGTACTGGGAATTTTAAATTTAAAGTGAAGCAATTTCTTATGATTAAATCATGATTTTAATTGTACAATAAGTATCTTAATTGTATTATATGTATTTGGAGGCAGCGAGGCTCAGTGGTCAGGGTGCAACATTTGCATGTAGACATTCTGGTTCAAATCTCACTCTGACCACTGTCTGGATTTGTCTTGGGTGATCCCTGAGTCAAATCCACTATGCTTAGTAAATAGCCAACTGGTTTGCCTCCTACTAGTTGGGGTTTTTAATTGTGTTGTGTTTGTGTTAAACTCAGAGATATTAGCTGTAAGAGCTACTCCAGAAATCAGAGTGTAAATAAAGTATCTAGTTTTTTTTTAGTTTAGTTTAGTTTTGGTGATCAGCTGCTGTTACATGGGGTCTGGGACTCTATTGCAGATTTTCCTTATGGCAATTTTTCTTAACCACTTTTATCATACCTGTATATGTGTATTTCTGCCATTAAACTGCAATAAATAAGTTGTATTATTAAAGGCATGTGAGAACCTAGTCAATAGGGAAAAGTTATATAAGCAAACTCTTATGAACTTCAGGACCTCTTCATATATACTGTGCGGGACATTATCAACTTCACATCACAGAGACAAGGCAGTTAAAATTTCATAAAGACTGGAATCTTATCAGCAGCACAAGCTAGCTAATTACTGTAATTATAATATAGCTTTACGGAATTATAGATACAAGAAAATTGAGTTAAAAAAATAGAAATTGCTTGCCAGTGAATAGCTAACATATTTTTTTAAAAAAAGTTAGAGCACTAGTAACAGTTGCAAGCCTTTTTGAAATACTAAAATTATGGCGAGGAATCTCTCCGTTAATTTAATTGTCTTCACCTTTTAAAAGCGTTATAGCCACACCGCGCACTTGTTTTGTTTACAATGAATCTGACACACTTCATTTTAAGATCTTCCTTCATTATATAATGTTGGATAAACGCAGTGCATAATAAAACAAAAATACTTTCTATTAATAGATGAGAACTGAAAGCCCCGAGATAATGGAAGTATATAGTATGGAAGTTTATAAGCCGCCAAGACATAGGAAACTTTGAAATCGATAGATTACATATTTCGCTAAAACTAGCCGGCCGGCTATAAGAAAATGGAAGTATCTATGGTAGTGCTCAGAGGCAACTTTGAAATCAAGAGATTAAATATTGTGATTTTATATATGTCATCATATGGCTAAACGAGACTGCTTTGACGAAGTTTCAGCAGAGGAAACGGATTTGCATGAAGACATAAATAGATCATCCGTGCAGTCATCGACCTGTACTGGTAGATTAGATTTACTTTAACGATCTTACAACATAAAACGACTTTTTTTTTTACAACAGGTGCTTTTAAAATCACGAATTTATAGATATAGGGTTTATTCAAAATATGTTTAATTTATAATTACCAGTGTTGGTATAGAAACCATTAGCGGCTTTTCTTCTTTCTGCTTTTCCTTCATTTTTTCTTGTTCATCATCGCTAGGGAATTGAAAAGGGAACAGATCTAGAGGTCAAGCGACTTCAAAATCAAAAGATTTGCCAAAGATAAGTCGGCTTGGTTCTTACCCTGGTGCAACTCTTGCTGTCTGCATGTTTGAAATTTGCAGCTTTCTCCAAACAACCTCTACAAAGTCTGTTTTGCTTGCTCATTTATATATGTAGTTATTGTAATTATCTTTGAACGCTTGAGTGCTTCTTCTGTAATGTTGTGAGATGAACTAACGACGAGGGAGGAGTAAGGTGAGACTGAAAAGAAGGCAGGGAGGGGAGGGACTGTTGCTGAATTTGTCTTATCTACATCAAAAACTTTCAGACATATATTTTGTTGCGAATATTAAGGTGGTTATCCACAAAGAAATTAATTTTTTTCTTCCAGTATCAACTTTTTTCATTATTTTCTACCACTTTGCAACTATTCATTGCAAACAATTCATACAAACATTATCTAAAATCCAAGAGGAGGGCAATTTTTGCCAAAGGCATAAAACAGTCTGTGCATAAAAAGAATCAAGATTCCTATCAAGTTTTCCAATGTTTTCACAAAATATTGGTGCAGATGAGTTCGGGTGGTATATGAAAAAAGTAAAAAAAAAAAAAATAAAACAACACGACTTTTTTGGTTTCTTAACAATAAAGGGAATAAAATTTCAAAAAAATTTGATTTAGTTTAAAAACCGCATTTCGTTTAAGACATCCGACAAATCGAACGCGAAACAGCTCATTTTCTTTGCGAAATTTTGCTTAATCCTCTCTGTAACAAAAGAATGACGCATTGCATCCACGCCATGCTTACATGCTACAAAAAAAAAAAAAACTATTCCAGCAGAATAAGCATCTGATAGAAATTACAAAAATGCAGAAAGCAGCTGGTGAGACCAGAAAGATAAACTAAAATAATAATAATTGCTCCTTTATCCAGGAATTACAAACTGTTAGCTGATCGAGTCGATCGTGCCAAAGTTCTCGTCAACTTCATAGTTGCCAATAAGAATTTCTTTGAAATTGGTAAGGTTACGTTTAAGCCTTCTTAGACCTTTATGATGAACTCAGGCACCAGCAAATAGCCAAAATTACACAGAAAATAAGAACTATTTGTTTTGTTTTTTGCCGCGTAAAACCACCCTTTGGAAAATAGTTAAAGTACACTCTTACAAGAACGTCTTATTTTGGGGCTGAGCCTGAATGCTCTTAAATATTTTTGGGATTTTAACCTCAAATGTTTTTGTTATAAATGTTCTTAATATAATCATACTTAACTGGTGCACGCGCCTTTTAGGCTCGGAAAGAAATTACTGGTTCTTATAAACAAAGCGTGTGTACTTTATATTTTCTTATTTTATTTCTCAAGTCTAAACGTTACGGAATCATAACGTTATTTTCCTGTTATGAAGTAAAAAAGAGAAAATACCGAGTACTAGCTGCAAATTGCAATAGTAAAATTTTCACGTACTTCACTCTAGCTGCAAACAATTTGCCGATTCCATGATTTTGTGAGCACTGTAATGTAACAAAATAAAGTTCTCGCCATTAGTCAGCCTGGGGTGTGTTCTTAGCATGTTCTTAGCTTTTTGCTGATTTTCAGTTTTTGCTGATTTTCAGTCTGACGTTTTTATAAAAAAGGTTCTTATAAAAAAGAGTGTATGGCGAGCATTGTACTGCCATGTGATCATCCTTTATGTGACATAATACCTATATGCCATTCCCAGACTCCTGCGTTTTCGAATTTTTTTTTCAATCATTGTCAATAAACGGTGCCATCAATCGAGTCACAGCTAAATTTAATCATATTTCTAGCTTATAAATTTAAAAGCCAAAGACAGAATCAAATTATTCTTTGCTTGCCATGTTGTTTGCCCTAGATACGCTAAGTAGACTCCTACGTGCTGATTGGTTAATTTTGACGAGCTAGCTGTCAAACACTGCGTTTTGTAACCTGGCCGGGCAGGAAAGAAAGCGAAGCCGGATTTTTAACCCAGGCTTTCCACAGGAAGCCCGAGTAATAATGTAGTTGTAAAAGGCAACAAATTGTTAAGCCACAGTTTTAAAAAACCTTTATTGATTATTTGGCAACTCCTACACAGCATGTAAGCTTCCTATGAAATTCAAGAATTGAACAAGCTTTGTGATTGGCTGAACTAACGTTGGGGTGAGATATATATTTGTCTTTTCTTTCATTGGCTCAAATTTCATGGGAAGCTTACATGCCATACTAATCCTCCTATGTTTTAATTTTTATTGTTTTAAGGACTGTAATTAAAATTTGATGAAAAATTAATAAAGTGTGAAACGTTTTACTGATAAGGTAGAAAAGGCTTAGCCTCATACACATATCAAAATGACATTTTATTAAATTAAATAAAAAAAACCCTTAAGTTTAACGGAAGTAAATTTAAAAAAGCTTTCTCAAAACTTTTTCAATTCGTAAATTAGTTTAAAATTAATTCAAAATTAAATTTAGCGAAAAAAAAAATTACTCCGCACTGCAATGTTGCTTGAAACAGTTAGTTCTTTTGAAGTCAGTTCTGTACTTGCATTAACAGAAACTATTATTCTCTAAAAAAAGTGTTTATTTAAAGAGGGCGCGAAGTCTTGCATGTAATTTGTTCCGAGTGATAAAGCTTGGCATTTTGTCATAATCGCTAACAACAACCTTTCTTATCTAAAACAATATTGTTCAAACGGAAAGAAACATGTTTTGAGATACTTTCACGTCCAAATATATAACCAAGTATTTAATAATAAGGGAATAACATGACTTTTTGAGGGAATATTATTTATTTGCGCCCGCGTAGTGTCATTTGCGCTTCGCGCTCGGGTCGCAAATGACACAAGGGCGCAAATAAACAATATTCCAGAAAAAAAGTCATGTCATTATCATTATTATCAATAAACAAGGCCAAATGATATCAAGAATGCGAGTTTTAATAATACAAGCTAAGTGAATAACGAATTCAAAGTCATTTCAAATCATAATGTAAGTGTTGATTGAACAAGCTATTAAAGAATCAACTCAATCGCCTGTGAACTTCTTTAAAATTACCAAAAAAATACTTAAAATCGTCTATAAATAATAGGCATATCACAAAGTTAACCTCAAAAATGTCTATGCTGGTAACAGAATCATCACAAAGTTAACGAAGCAAGAACCAATCAGCTGTAGGGCTGATAATGCATTATAGTAATAAAAATGTAAATTATACGCCGTAAAAAAGAAAGAATACTTACTGACGTTTCGGAGGTTAGTCCTTCGTCGGAGTAAAGGGAAGAAAGAGAAAAAAATGTAGAGTTTGAAACAAGTGAAGCGTTCATTCATCCCATTGGGATTATATGATTAAGTGTACCCAATCGGTGAATGAGTCGCATCTCTTTGGTTTTGATAATGCATTAGCTGCCCGCTGTCAGTCTTTTGCGGCCCGCTGAGCGTGTGTTTTGAAGAGGCCGATTTTCTATTGCGTATATTGATAATAATAGAACGTAAAGAGATAAAAACTAGCGGTAAACCAGTGTGAGCTGCGTCGGTGTTTCTAAAGAAACAATAGTAATAAAAATGTAAATTCTACACCGTATAAAAAGAGAGAATACTGACGTTTCGGACGTTAGTCCTTCGTCGGAGTAAAAGAAGAAATAGTTTTGAAACTTTTACTCCGACGAAGGACTAACATCCAAAACGTCAGTAAGTATTCTCTCTTTTTAAACGGTGTATAATTTACATATTTATCACAATTGATAAAAAGGCTGGAATAAAAATGTCCTGGGTAGTAAAATTTCTAGTAAAAGTATAACACCTCGACTCATGTTTTTAGTATAAACCTACTAACCGTCTAATGCACGCATCCTACATTCTGATTGGCTATTCTACTAGATGTCTATGTATAGCGCTAGACCACTTTCATAAATGGTAACTATTTTTAAATTCTTTTGTATTTATTAAATGAGCCTTGCTAGCCTCACCTTTGAGTTGAAAATTCAAAACAATTTGATACCCCAAACGAGGCGAGTGAAGCCAATTTGAATTCAAACAAAAGAATTATTAAGTAATCGCCATGATTAATGAAAGTGGTCTATTTGTGATAGCCTACTAGTAGAGAAAAGATGGCGGATCAAAGTAGTAATGAGCCCCGTTTTGCTATATCACAGGATTTTATCAATAATTTAATATATTTGTACATCCTTTTTTGACCGATTAGTAGGTTTATACTAAAACAATTAGACGCCTCAGTCTCATGGACTACGAGTTTGAATTTCTAATTTTAGCGGCAACGATACAATATAAGCGCAGGTATTGTAATTTACAATTGTTCTTTGGCGTTGTAGCCGTCTTCGTTCTCCTTCGCTATTCAATAAACGCTTTTTTTTATTTTGAGACATCAACATTTTGTGGTATTAGTGTCTCAAAATTGCGGTATTTGATTGGCTGACACGTGCGATCTTATATCGCTATTGTTTTCTTGGCCAATAGTAGCAAGCCTCATTTCATTTTTTTTTTCGAAGATCAAAGTTTGTTTCATTCATTGACTTGTTCATGCAGTACTTTATTCACTGATGTTTACACTACTAAGATATAAACTTCGAAATTTCTTTTTGGAAGTAAGGAAGCTTGAAGACATAAGGTACGTTCAGGCGTGTAGCTGAAATTTTTGGAAGGGAGTTCGTATTGACAGGAATATGTATTAAGGGGGGTTATTAAATACGAGCGCCGAAGGCGCGAGCCTCTGGCGGAGTCTGGGGGCATGCTTCCCCAGAAAATTCTGAAATCTAAAGGCCCGGAAATGCTATTTTTAACACTCAAAGTTTGTTTTGCATCCCTTCATTTTTTGCTAAAAGCTGAAAATCAACAGTGTGTGTTTTTAGTTCTCCATTATTGACCTCCAAGGAGGTTTGGTTCGACCCCCTCGAACCCCCTCCCCCTCCTCCTACGCGCCTGACGTTTACAAATTAACTATATTTTTAATTTCAAATGCAAAATTATGATTAAATCTTGCTATTGCAAGCTAGTAGATTTCTCATAAATGAAAATCTGAACGACCGACATAGTCATTGAACCGGCAGCAAACTGAATGAGTTAAAATCAATTCAACTGAATTTGTGTCCTTGAATAAATCCTGGAAATGGTTGTCTTTTGTTTCTTAAAATTGAAAGTTACTCTTTCTTAAATGTAATGTTAATTTTGCTGTTATTTAAGTTTCAGTTGCTCAAAAGATTTAAATGCATGCGACTCTCGTCGCTTTCATCCTCTCTGACATGGCTTTAAGTCTTAGTGTTAGAATTAAGCATTTCGAGTAAAATGTTTTAATGGGTAAATTCCAGTCGCTGTCTTCATCAAAAATACCTCTTTTAATTCATTTCTTTTCATAAAGGAAAACTTCAAAAATGTTTTGTGACCGTGACAAACAAACCAATGTCAAACGTTTTCAAAAAACCGCAACGGCAACGCTCCAGTGGTAGCCATGGAAACTTTTTCATGTAGGAAGAATTGAGCTTTATAACGTCGTCATCGAAAAACTTTTCATTTGAAAATTAGACAAAAGTAGTTGGAATCGCGATACAACAAAATATTGACGGCCGCTTGGAAGATAATATGTTCATCGTATTGGTCTCCGTCACCGCGCGACTCCGCCTTATACAGAATATATTTTCTCCCAACTAGCCGTCAATATTTTGTGGTGTTGCCGTCTCAAAATCGCAATTTAGTTTATAGTGTTACTGCCTAATACGGAATATATTTTCTCCCAACTAGCCGTCAGTATTTTGTGGTGTTGCCGTCTCAAAATCGCAATTTAGTTTTAAGGTTCTAATTGTTCACACAAAACAGACAAGGGTAAGCCCAAGCACTTTACTACGATGAAACTGGTGAAACCGACAGGGATAGGTCCTGGCGGTCTGTTACAAGGAAATATATTATATAATAAGTTCATAGAAGTATAAGCACCGCGATTATACTACAATGTAAACAATAAGAGTTAAGAACCAGTCGTTCCACTAGAATTAAACGAGGAAAGGAATAAACTTCAACGTTTTACTACAATCAAACTGGTGAAGCCAACAGGGCCTAAGGGTTCTGACGTTTATTACAGAGAAACAATTTATAAGCCAAAAGAAGTAAGCGATGCAATTATTATACTGCAGTTGAAACAATAATGAATTCTTAACTGACGTTTTGGACTTGAGCTCTTCATCGTTATTCACTCCGACGAAGGACGGCACCTGTCCGAAAAGTCAGTTAAAAATTTCTTTTTTCACTACGGTGTAAAACTTACAACCGACCGTGAAAAGCCCTGGGAACGAGGTTGTAAAACTTATCCATTTGTAAAACTGTTTGTGTACAAACACCGACGCAGCATTCCATTTATAAAAAACAAAGGGCTAAGCCCAAACGTTTTACAAGAATGAAGCAATTTATAAGCCGACAGGACTATATAGCCCTGACACTATACTACAAAGAAAACAGATTTACCCATGAACAAGAGTAATTTCTGACATTTTACAATAAAAAGCTAAATTTATGCTGTGTTCAGCTGATGACCCCTCGTAACATAAAAGAACAATGGACACCGTTACAACTGTATACACTAGTATATACATATTATTTCGTTTATTTATTTTAACGCATTCAAGAAAATATCGCCAATAGAAAAATAGCATATTAAAATATTTTGT
>JAOBAY020064974.1:0-12413 GCA_025331085.2 Zoanthus sociatus
GAAAATTGCATTCTTGCGCAAGATTGAACAATGATCAATGACGTCGCTTGCTGTGTGATTGGCTCGGCATCGACATCGTAACAACTTGATTGACAAAGTGAAGAACTGCAACAAGCAATGGTTCAACATGATTTTTGACGTACCAACCAAGACTATTCTCTTCTGTAGCAACACATTTCTTGTAATCTTTACTCCGCGGTACGTATAACCGATCAATGTCACTCTTGGGATGAAACTCCTTATTCTTTGTCAAAATTTTCCGAGTCTTTCTGTCAGTCTCATCAAGCTCAGCAACATTCCATGAGGTGTTCCTTTTCTTCTTACGGCTGTAATTGATTTGAATTCCGTGGCGCCACACTCTCCATAAATAATACACCCAACAGGTTTGCGCAGAGTTGGGTAGTAATCACAAGGATTTGCTGTCCATATTTTTTTTATTGAAGTAAATAATTCTTTATATCTAAGTGTGTATGAGCCGCTATATGAGACGATCTTAGACGCTCAGCAGTCAACTTTGTGTAACGCGTTTGAACACGTATCTAATAGAAAAAGAACGATATTAATCTGACATTGTTATTAATAGTATTGTTATTAATAGTATAATTGTTATTCGTTTCGAGAATCCATTTGAACAATATGCTATATAAATCAACATATTTATTTGGAATGTTAATTAAAGTCTTCATTTTTTCATTTTTAAATTTCAGAACCAGTATTTCTCCGAATATGCTGAACGAGAACTCAGACAAAGAATCGCCGCTAACATTTTCAAGCCCTAGTTTTTCTTCATTACCGTCCTACCAGGTAGGGAGGGATGGGGAAGCTAGTAGATACTTTTAAACTGATGACGGTCAGCGGCTTAGCGTATTGTGCATGTGGCGTTGCTAACCCATTAAGGAAGGTTAATAGAAAACAATTTTTAGTTTTTTATACTACTACTTATGCTACTTCTACTGCTACTACTGCTTCTATTACTACAATATTACTACTACTGTAAACTACTACCACATCTACTGCAATTACTATTACCACTAGCACTATACAATAGCAATTACTTTCCAATTATTCTGACAATATTTCTTCATTAACAATATTAATACAATAACTAAGTAACAAAATTAGTGTAAATAATGTTATTACAAATGACAATGAAGTGTTTCTTTGTATTAAATAAAAAGTTTTGGTATTTAGTTGCCGAAAGAGAACAAAGTGTTTAAAAGTCAGAAACAACGGTTGGTTGACTCACGTCATAATTTGGAACAACAACATTTTTGTGAACAGTCTTCACAGCAACATAGTCAACGGGAAGAGCAACAAATTGACAAGCGATCTCAGGAAGGAGGAAAAGTGTTGTTAGACGAAAGTGAGGTCGAATCCGAAGACGAATCTTTAACACAAAGAGTAAAACGATTTGCTTTCGACTACTGGTAATGAGGTGAAAGGGAATCAGAAAAAGAGTTGCTCCCATAAAGAGCGAAATGCTTTGCCGCGATTATTGGTAATGAAGTGGACTAAGTGAAACAGAAGAGGAATTGCCCCCAACAAGGGCATTGGCTCTTGCCTCTGAATTGCGCTTCCGGTTAGCAACACGTGTATTGTACCAGACTTAGAAGTTGTGTTGATGTAATGAAAAATCGTTTTAAAATATTTTCTGACTTGAGCAATCACAATTTGTTTTTAATCAACAACATTTTATGTTACTGTTATGCAGTTATTGTAACTGCACTAGTTATGCAGTTATTGTAACTATGGTGCACTTTGATGCATGATAATTGCCTTGGCGCACTTTTACAGTAACTCTGGTGTTTTTTGACAATGCCCTGGTGCCTTTAAAAATAATTTTGCCAGGTGGTCCCCTCTGACAATTGCCTCAGTGCCCTTTGGCAATTCCCCTGGTACCCTTTAACGATTACTTTTCTGCGCTTTGACAACTGCCGTGGTTACCTTTGACTATTGCCCCGTTGCCCTTTGACAACTGCCTCGGTGCCCATTTATGATTACCCGTGTGCCTTTTGACAGCTGCTTTGGTGCTCTTTGAGATCTGCCTTAGTGCTCTTTGATAATTTGTTGCTCTTTGACAGTTGCCCCGGAGCCTTTTGAGAATTGCTGTTTGCTTGTTCAAGTTTGAAAATCATCCAATTACCATGTTAACAGATTTTGCGAAACAAAGGGTTCAAAACCTCTCCCAGACTAAAAATCACTCCTATATCTTGTAAACATATACTGAGAAACATTGAGAGTTCGAATGTACTCCTCTCAGGCTGAACATCATTACCAACTTTCATAACATGAGGCCTGGTACAAGTCCATTAATTCTCATAACCAAGATATGAAAGTAGGGGATTACGGTATCATGTAACAGATATGAAAATAAATGAACTCGTCTCATATTTTAAAAGTTTTCTAGTATCGTTTATAGAGCCTCTAAGAAATAAGTATATTACCTTTTAGATATTTTGAAAATATAACGGTCACTGAGACTGCAGCCTTATCATCTTTTATTCGCCAACTTAAGTATTTTGAATTAAATTACGACTTACAAAATCTTATACTATAAATAATTAATATAATAAATACTAAAATTGGAAAATACCTAATATGTTGAAAACATAATTTTGTAGGGTAGAGTCCACCAATCAAAATACTGATACAAATCTTACTAAAACTGAATTTCCCCTTGTCATATAACTTAGAAAAGGTAAGGAAATCATGCATTTGAAATTAATGGTTAGAATATTAAAATGGTGTAAAAGTTTTAAAAAAGTTAAAAGTTAAAACAAACGTTTTCGACTCTTTAAGTCATTTTCAGGTTAAATTTATGCTTTGAGAGGACGGTATAAGAGTGCATCTAACTCTTTTTCTCGTTTTTATATAAAACTATTTGTCATGCAATATCAAGAACTTTTGCTAAAATTGATTTTGGTCAAATCTTGCTTTTTCCGTGTTACTCTAAAATTCGAAAAGTTTCCTCCATCTTGGTTTATCGGTCGCGTCCTAAAGGGGACTGGCGATAACCGGAAATGACGTCAATGCCAAATTATAACAGCGTAATTTGAAACAGAAAGCATTGCCTGATAAATTTTAGTTTCAGAAATTGACAATATTTAGTGATTTCTTTTGTATTGTCACAATTGTCTTCTTTTATTTTTTGGATAAATTTAGCACAAGAGTGACGTCAATTACGGCTATTACAAATCCCCTTCAGGACGCGACCATCAACCAAGATAGACAAAACTTTTCGAGTTTTAAAGTAATATGAAAAAGGGAAGATTCTACCAAAATCAAAACTATTTACGCCAAAGTGCTCAAAATTGTATGATAAATAGTCTGAAACAATACAAGAAAGTATTATGATTTCTGTCTGGATGCTGTAAACGAATACACAGCCTTAAAACGGGCCAAATGGGGCAAAACCAAATTGAAAGTCTCCCCAGTATTATGTAAACACCCCCCAGACTCGAGAGGTACTGTCTAAATATCTTAAAAACTAGAACACAACTAAAGGCGATGGTTGATACAAGCTCAGTGCCGTACACTACATTTTATATTAAATTTGCATAGAGATATGATACTTGGTGATTCATTCAATTATAGATTGAAATGCGGGCTCATCGCCCTTTGAAGTGTAAAAACCGATGTTTGGAGCGTTAGCCCTTCGTTAGAGCAGCAATGATTTAAACATTTCAACCTATTGATGTGATTAAATCGTGTGTTTCACCTACTTTTTAACAATTTTCATAGTTTTCGTTTTTAAACGCCTCAAATAATGTAATACTAGGGGTTTGACCACCAGTGGTAAAGGCCAACGACTTTTGGCTTGAATCGATTGAACAGATAATAATGGGTTATATAACAATTGCATGTACAGTATATAGCTCCACTGTATGTCAGTCGGAAACGGAGAGCAATATTCCCAGCTCCTCTCTTGACAGTTTACCATCCTTGTTGCTATCCACTAGTTCAAGGATCGATTGCTTCATACACTCCATATCAGTTGTGTTGGGGGTCTGTTTTAGAATGAAAATTATTATTCATTATTCAATAGTTAATTTATACATCAATTATACTTGTCTATAAAATGTCTCTAACTGCCCACCTTTCCCTCACGACCACAAATATCTCGTAGCAATGCCATCAGTTCCGCATCCTCAATGGTGCCACTTTTATCCTGATATGTTCAAAGTGAAAAATAAAATTTAAGTTAGGTGCTATAGATTACTGTCTATTACTAACTATTTACGTGAGGTCAGTCGCACCACTGTCTGTTCGATCTGTTCACGTGAGGTCAGTCGCTACACTGTCTGTGTGATCTGTTCACGTGAGGTCAGTCGCAACACCATCTGTTCGATTTGTTCACGTGAGGTCAGTCGCAACACCATCTGTTCGATCTGTTCACTTGAGGTCAGTTGCACCACTATCTGTTACAATCTTTTCACTTGAGGTCATTCGCACCACTATCTGTTACAATCTTTTCACGTGAGGTCAGTCGCACAACTATCTGTTACAATCTGTTCACGTGAGGTCAGTCGCACCACTATCTGTTACAATCTGTTCACGTGAAGTCAACTGCATCACTATCTGTTACAATCTGTTCGCGTGAAGTCAACTGCATCACTATCTGTTACAATCTGTTCACGTGAAGTCAGTTTCACCACTATCTGTTACCACCTATTCACGTGAGGTCATTTGCACCAATATGTGTTAGATCTTTTCACGTGAGGTCAGTCGCACCACTATCTGTTACAATCTGTTCACGTGAGGTCAGTTTCACCACTATCTGTTACAATCTGTTCACGTGAGGTCAGTTTCACCACTATCTGTTACCACCTATTCACGTGAGGTCAGTCGCACCACTGTGTTAGATCTGTTCACGTGAGGTCAGTCGCACCACTATCTGTTACAATCTGTTCACGGAGGTCAGTCGCACCAATATCTGTTACCACCTATACACGTGAGGTCATTTTCACCAATATGTGTTAGATCTATTCACTTGAGGTCAGTTTCCCCCGTACTATGCACGGAGGGATACAAAGCACATTCTCCCGATATAATCCGGCGCCTGATTATTTGAATGAGAAACTGTCTTACCTAAGAAATTTTTCCTTTCTTGTCCGAAAAGTATTTCAGCGTAATTTCCGGAATATCCGCATATGAAAATTACAGTTGCATATATGAAGTTACTTCGTTAGAAAATTGCAAAAGAAAACAAATTCAAGAACAGAAACATTTTTAAAAATAATAATTTGCGATTGGTCAACAACCAAATGTTATTTTGTTAAATGAATTGTTTGCTTGGTTTGAAGTGAGGAGATTGTAGCATAAGGTGATGATAGTATAAGACTTGTGCTGTTTAAGTAAATAATGCACGTCGGAAAAAAAGACAGCAATAATGGTTTGATTATCTTCTTAAGAGCTTACAAATGGTTTCTTGAATTTCCCCAAGACTAAAAGTGTATCACTTATGCGAAAAAAAAGAATTTGTGATTTATTTATTTGCATATCAATATTTAAGCAAAGGGAGAAGTAGAAGCCAGTCGTCGTGTTCTAATTCTCAAACCTCTAACCATTTTAAAGTTGTAATATATAGATTTAGGCACTGCCTCAAAGCGGAGCTCCCAAAGAGATATTAACCGTACTGCAGTCTCGGAAAAAGCTATTCCACTCGTGTACACGGACGTTTTACGTACGTATGTATGTATGTACGGACGGATGGACATGACGTTGAAAATTCAACTCGATGGATATACGATATTTTCTTAAGTTTGGTGCTCCGCAGGAGCTCCGCTATTAAGATTTGGAAGAATCGATTCATATGATGTTATATACGTGTGTGTGTAAACAAGGAATTAAATGGGTTGTCCTCACTTGCTAGACCCGCACCGCATTTCAGCTGTTGTTTAGTTGCGGGTAGACTGCTACACCTAGTATATTTTGTTAACTCAAGTGGCAAACCTTAGCAGGGATGAATTTGAATGAACAAGATTACGACAGGCCTGTGTTGCTAATATAAGTAGTTCTTAAGTTTTAATAAAAATTATAATCGGTGCTTACTTTGTCATAGTGATCGAAGATCTCGTTGAATTCGTCGCGAGATAAGTTTGCTCTTCCCTGCAATATAAAAGCGTTTTATTACTTTATGATTTACTTTATGAATTAATGGCGCGTTCCGATTATATAGTTTTTAGGAAAGAAGTTGGTGAAAGAGGGGTTGTTTTAGTGTTAGAAGAAGTTACATAAGGCTCCCACTTTTGGTTCATTTTCTTCGGAATAAAGATGATCTACTTTATTAATACCAAACTTTTTTTTTTTGATACAAAACTTTTGATGCAAAACTTTATCGTTTTTTTTTAAGTTCTTATCACCGTAATCGTCATTTATTGTTTTGTTACTCTTACGTAAATCGTTACGCTTGTCAATCAAACTTGAAGTGTTGGTTTGATTGACTGCTAATGGTAACAAGTAGTGACTGCATTATTCGCGTGGTGGAAATATTTTCCAATGAATTATTCGGCTTTTTTCTACATTTTTGTAATCAGCTCACCAGGGCGGCTATTGCGCTTCCCACTCTAGTCAATATTATACGCTTAATGTGTGGTCCCGAGGGGACCACACATTGTTTTGTTTTGCCGAGAGTCCTGTTTCTCGAGACGAAGTCAAGAAAAACAGGACTCGAGAAAAAACTATTTTTCCAAGGTACCATACTTTAAGTTCTTTGTTAAACATTTTAACTTTCCCTTAAACGTTTATATAGCAAAAACAAACAAACAAAGACGGAACAATTTCGATTAACGCTGCTTGAAACTGAAAACTGGCAGTATTCTCGGGTCCGCCCGAGCTTGTAAAAAGATTGTTTATTATCCAAATCACATTGAATTCCATTGATAAACTTTTTCCGTATATTTTCCGTAAAAAGCCCAATTCACTTCCGGTTTTATAATTTACCGGTCCATAACATATGGTTGCTTGCTGAGCGCTTTGTTGGCGGGAATCAGCGAAACTTGTTCACGTGCACGTGATAGTCTTTCGTCCAATAAGGATACGAGAAAAGTGGATTTTGATAGTTGGTTTATAATAATGATTAATAAAGCGGATGCTGACAAATTGGGGATCCAGTTATCTTCTAATGTAAACTGAACGACTTAGTAGGAACGGTAGACCAAAAACCACTTTATTTTACTTTCAATAACTTTCTACCTGTAGTTCAACCTTGTGTTCCAATTAAAAGATTAATTTTAATACTTTATTGGAAATACTTTAGCGTTACAACTAAAGTATTTCCAATGTTGGCAAAACCACCGATATCCATCAAGTTCTCTTCCATGAGCCAACACAGGTTAAAAACGTTACTTTCATTGTTATCCATTCAGAACTGATCATCCAAAGATAGCAAAAGCAACTCCAAGAAATGATTTTGAATTACGAACTTTCAACAATTACACGCTTTTTAATAACAACCAGTAATTTTGCCGAGGCTCATTGCTCTTGATTTCTTGGCTGCTTCAACCTCAATTTGTTTTTAACTTTGTTTTTATTTCTGTAAGCTACTTGAAACGAGAAATCAAAGCAAAAAGACGAGCCATTGAAAAATAATGCTGTTCGTCGGTATTTTGAGGTGATCCCTGTATATTTGTTAAAGATTACTGACCACTGTGCAGTTTTTCCTCTTGCAGTCTTCGTTCACATTCTGCAGAGGTCATTTTTTTGTTGTTTAACGATATTACAAGAGTCAGTAAAGTTTCAGTTAGAAGCATTTTAACTTTTTTAAGTCTTATTCCTAGCTTCTTCTTAAATTGTTCTTAATATTCGGCCAATCAGAGCTTAATTGTTTTTATGAAGCTGTTCTTATTTGTAAAATAGTGTGCAGCCACCATATATCTTTTGAAAACCATACCTCGAACTTTGTAAGAAAATTTTCTTCCACTGGCAGTATTCTGAAATTATAAAAGATACAACTTTCTATTAAACTTGCAATTCTCGTAATTACCTGTTGAATCTATTATGAATATATAAGAGGTGAGCAAGGTAGTGTCAACAGCTGGCTGTTGCCTCAATATTAAGGACTAATGACCGTTACGAAAATGGCCTTAGTTCCCGGTCGTGGGCACTAAGTTTGTTGTTTTTCTGATAATACTTATCAACAAATGAGTGCGTTCTATCGAAGCGAGAACGCATACTATTCATGTCGATTTCAAGCCTATCGTATCTTTATACAGAAACATATAGAAAAAGCTCGATGCCATCGTATTTTAGGGTCTTTTGGAAGGAAGCCTCTCTTTCATGTTATCGCAAGCCAGTTTCAAGTCGCAGAGGCCTGGGTACTGTCGGGCTAAAGGACGACATCTCGCGAGAGACCCGTTGCTCGATGCCCTCACATTTCTAGTTGTTATCGAACATGAAATTGTAAGAAAAACTGTAATAATTTCGAAAACCCTAAACAGCTAGAATGCAAACTCGGTTCTTTATTCAGTCAATTCAAAACAAAATAGAAATGCCTCGAACGATTTTAGAGAAAAAAAAAGTTAAAACTTAAGATTTGTAAAAAGAAAATCTTAAAATATACTCATAGTTTTCGAAATACAAGGAAAATTTAATTATTTCCGTCCCGTTAGAAAAAAAAAATTAAAAAGAAATGTCCATGAATTTTAGGTGCATTTCTAAAAGAATGAAATGTTTTCTTGTTATAGTTATTAAAGTTCCTTCTACGAAGATAATAGGGAAACAAACTCTCTGAGAGGCATCCACAGTCAGTTATTGCCCTTATAGTTTTGTCACAATACAGGGTAGCATAAGAAGATAGGGTAAATTAGGGTAGGATATGACAGGATGACAGGGGATGGGATAGGTTAGGACAGGATGTGATAGGATAGAGTACGATAGCATAGATTAGAATTCGATAGGGTAGGATAGAATAGCATATGATGCGGTAGGACAGAGAAGAAAGTGATACGTGAGGTTAGGATAGGGTGTGACATATGATAGGTTAGGATAGCATAGAATAGGATTGGGTAGGGTGTGATGTGATAGGGTAGGATAGGTTAAAATAGCATAGAACAGGGTAGGGTAGGGTGTGATAGGATAGGTTAGGATAAGGTGTGATAGGTCGGGATAGCATAGATTAAAATTGGATAGGGTAGGAGCCTGGTGGGATAGAATAGAATAGGGTAGGGGTAGGATGTGATAGGATAGGACAGGTTAGAAGTGCATGGGACAAGAAAGGATGGAATAGCGTAGGGAAGATAGAATAGATAGGGTAGATGTTTACAAATGTGATAGGATAGGATGGGGTAGAAGAGCATTGAGCAGGAAAGGATGTAATAGGGTAGGATAGGGTAGGGTAGGGTGTGATACCTTAGGGTAGAATAGGATAGCGTGGGACAGAATAGAATTTGATAGGAAGGGTTGGATAGATTAGGGTAGAATATGATAGGGTATGGGTAGGATAGGGTAGAATAGCATGGGACAGGAAAGGATTTGATAGAGTGGGATTGGATAGAAAAGGGTAGGATAAGATAGGGTAGGATAAGATAGGGTAGGATAGGATGTGATAGGGTAGGATAGGATAGAATTGCATGGGACAGGAAAGGGTTTGATAGAGTGGGATTGGATAGAATAGGGTAGGATAAGATAGTGTAGGATAGGATGGGACAGGATAGGAAAGGATGTGATACAGGGGGGTTGGATGGTATAAAGGAGAAGGTTAGATAGGTTACGAAGTGATGGTATGCATCTGATTGTGTAGAACTAATAAGTTTGGTGTTTTAATTTGATTATTGTATTTGTTTAAGATTTCATCAAAACTAAATTTAAGTTTTGCTCTGTGTTGGGCTGGGAATTCAGAAACGATAGTTATTAGCTTTTCAGTAAATCAAACCCAATTGTCACTTAATTTGGTTAATTTCTGTTGTCATTATTTAAAAATAGGTAGCCAAAGGCTCCATGTGTGGTATACCACAGTAGCGCTAGATTGATGAAGCACATTCTTAGTCATTCACACTACAACAGAATGCTTGACTAGTTTGTGCTTCTGGCAATCAATTTTGCGTTTTGCTCATCTGATATATAATCTTGTACGCTCAACTAGTTTATGCTTCAGTCAGTCAATGTTGAGTTTCGCTCGGCCCACATGTATGTACTTTAGTCAATCTGTTCTTGTGTTTTCTCGTTTTCAATAGTTTTCGTCTCTCCTGATTGCCGTCGATGACCTCTCGTGCTTATTCGATTCGCCCATACTTCGTGCAGCTAAGGAAAGTCTACCTAGCTAACAAAGCCGATATAGCATTAGTTTGATATACCACAGGTATACCACACAATAATTATTTATTGTAACAAGTGTTCTCTCACTTTGCTACTTCTGCCAGCTCCAGTTTTCCGTCTTTATTAACATCGTAAAGTTCCATCTAAGATTGAAAAAATATAAACGAAATGATAACAATACCAACATAACATAACACATCATTTCAATGGTACGAGTGGCTATTATTATGGTCAGCGTTTCGTAATATTTTCATTTCAGCCTCAGATTGTTTTTATTACTTTATTCTTGTTTTTTCAGGTGATTTGAGTCTCGCTGAAAAAAGTTTAGCTTCTTGAAAAAAAAATTAAATAGATTCATTAAATACAAGTCGGGATTCTTTTAAAAAAGGTTTAAGGACTCGATAAAAATTGTAATTTAAAGGCCTTTAAAGGTTGCAGTATAAATAGATATGCTGAAGTGGGGCTAATTGTGGACACAATTTGTTTCAACAATATCGGTGATCAGATTTCTAGCTATATATTCATTGTGTTTTTATAGAGTCGTATGATAATGCATATTTTAATTTTGTAGTTACCTTTCTCAAACTTATAATTTATTAAGTTAAAACAAAAGAAATCATAACCTTGACCATGGTTTGAAAATCTGATCTTAATTAACATATATTTTAACGATTTTATTTCTTAGTTTACTCCTTAGTTTTAGTTTCGATTGAGAAGATGTATTAAACGCGAGGGACAGTGTTTCATTACATTTCCAAACACCTCGAGTTTCGTGAAAAATACTCCGTTGGGCGTCGTATTTTTAACTCTCTTCCCAGTGTTTGGAAATGTGATGAAACAATGTCCCTCATATTTGATATATTACATAACCAACAATTGACTGTTAACGTTTTAATCTGTGTTTCTGTTGTTTACTTACAAAAACCTTCACGTAGTCTTCAATTCGCTGACGAGTGACTGCCATGTCTCTGCTTCTGAGTAGCTCACACAGGAATGCCTAAATAGCGCGTAAAAATTTGTAAATTTGGCGGATAACTTTTTCCTGTTACATCTTGGAGTTGGGTGGTTCAATTATCCTGAAATATAGAAACTATTTCTGAAAGCACTAGGCACAAGCTTGCTCGTGCATTTTTAGTGAATGTGTTTACAAGTTTGACTGAGATTGGCCATGCGTGTTTCAATACCACTCCAAAAAGAAGATGTGGAAAATAACCCCAGGTTTATTGTTAAAAGCTTTCTTTTTTTTTTTAACTAAACGCTTTGTCTAGCTGAAGCAACTTGCAACCGTTGTCTCTCCAGTTTGTCTTGGTATAAAACATTAACCCATAGCATCATCATAATCTTTAATTTGTTTACTGTCCCTAGTTTCGCACTTGTGTTCTATATGAAAACTAATTCAACGTTATCTAGCTAGTTCAATGAATTTAATGAGAATATCTCCAGGAAAATGGAGGATTGCTGGATGATTTGGATCATATATAGCTCTGGAAATATTCCTATATACACTTCAGATAACCTTGGTAATGTTTCAAGTAAAGATGAAGGATAACTCTATTCAATTTAAACATGTCGCGACATCTACCATTGTTATCAACAGTAACTGATTAAGCGCTAAGCTAATAAAATGTGTTTTGGAATCATTAAGTACCGTGTGAGCCTCGTAATTCTTAGCTTTTCCAGTAATTTTAACCTCAAACGATCCTTTGCTCGTTTCTTAACTTAGAATTAGCTGTTTCAGTAGAAATCCTAATTGCTGCACTACTGTGGACTGCACGTTGCTAATCACTGTTCATTTACTTCTGTCTAGTTAAATATCGTGTGCACAAGCCTCCTTATTCTTAGCTTTTCCAATGATTTAATAATAATAATAATAATAATTATTATTATTATTGTTATTATTATCATCATCATCATCATCATTATTATTATTATTATTATTATCTAGTTAAATATTTTGTGCATGAGTCTTCGGATTCTTAGCTTTTCCAATGATTTCAGCCTCAAATGACCCTTCAATCTTTTCTTAACGTATTTAAGCTGATATTACACGAGGCAATTTTTCGTGCAACTTGTCTCGCAACGCCATTGCGAAACAAGTTGCACGAGCCATTGCAGCGTGTAACACCCCGTGCAATGGCTAAAATCGTTGCGAGACAAGT
>JAOBAY020064984.1:0-12411 GCA_025331085.2 Zoanthus sociatus
AGCCTTCTCAAAATGGGCCGGCAGCCGGCTCAACGAGCCATCTCCTCTGGGAATTTGACCGTCTCCTTGCCGTCAGAAAATGTATTATTTTTACTAACAACAAGGAGAAAAGAATAAAGAAAACCGCCTCCAACTTTAATATAAGCCTGCTCCTCAGAAACATTTTGAGAAGGCTGAATTTACATAAAGCTACTGTAATTCCCAGTTACAGCCAGCTCTTAAATAACTTAGGTTCCTGTAGTGCTAAGTAGCTGAAAGTCTGACTCCCCAGAAATGGGAGACTAAACTATTACTGTACAATTAGCTCTCGGCATGTGGTGACAACTCTCACTATTTACCAACCTTGGCTTATAATGATAAAAGCTAAGTGAGTTCTTGTGGAAAACATGGACATCACACAGAATATAATTGTTCATGTTTGGGAGAGCAAACGATTGAAACTGAGACCTTGTGTATTGAAGGCAGATCTTACCAACAATTTATTAATAGGAAATCTTACTGTACCCTGCAGTTGTTTCATTATTACAGTAAATCTTCTGTTTTCATACCTATGCATTTCAACAGCTTCATTTATTTGTGTGTTTACAAATGACAAACTCAAGCCATCATGCTGGAAGAAAAATTCCAAATACAGTATACTGTAAGTAATTAATTAAACAAAATGAAATAATGATGCCCAATCATGTAAATGATGATGTTGATTAAGTATGATGGTCATGGTGATGAAGTATGATGTTGGTTGTAATAATGATCAATGTATGATGATAATGACAGTATTGATTTGTGATGACGATGATGCAGATGCATGATGACAATGATGTATGATGACAATGATGTATGATGACAATAATGATGATGTATGATGACAATGGTGTATGATGACAATGATGTATGATGACAATGATAATGATGTATGATGACAATGATGTATGATGACGATGATGTATGATGACGATGATGTATGATGACAATGATGATGTATGAATGCTGTTGATTTATGATGCCGATTATGATAATGCAAGATACTGATTATGATAATGGAAGATGCCAATGAGAACAGTATGATGTAAACACCCTATCCAGGGCTCGAAATTGCGACCGATACGGTCGCATTTGCGACTAAATTTTTCCTTTTGTGACTAAAACTTCCGCAGTGGTCGCAATTTTGCGACCAATCTTCATCTCTCGGAGATAAAAAATAAAACAACAATTATCCGCCAGAAGTCGCTAGCTTACCACTACTTTTCAATTTTTTTTAATTTTGCGACTAAAATTTTGCAACCAGTCGCAAAAATACGACCATGAAATTTTCTTAATTTCGAGCCCTGACACACTTGCTGAAAAAGAGCAGGGTAGTGATTCTAGTGTTGTGGTCTGTCTCTTACATCAAAACCATTACTAGTGTTTCAAATATATATGTGAGTGGCTGTTGTCGGCTATCTTAAGAGCCTCAAAATGCTGATCCTGTCTTTGCTTGGTTAAAACATTGAAAATCATATATCTATAAAGTTCTAATGAGGTTTAACACTACTGTAGATAAAAATGTATATAAAAATCTTCCAAGCTTTCGCCAATCAATGGCATCATCAGGGGTAAAAGAGAAAATCTATCTGCTAATGTTTTATACTAAAAATAAAAATATTAATATACAAAAATATGTGTGGAACGATGAAATCTACTAAAAATAAAACGAAGTCCGAAAAAAGAACAAATGGGTGAATGAATTCTACACCTCTTGGGAGGTATATATTCAAGAAGTGTGGTGGTAGTAAAAAATGCAATTGGGAAAATGATAAAAGAAAACTAAGTTAAAGTCAATGTTAAAACCAATGGTTAGCAAACTCGGTGCATTCCTCACGGGATTTTACAGTAGGTATAAATTTCTTATGTAGAATGCTTCTTGTAGGCATAAGCTGACAGGGTCATTTTCAGTTGTAATACCTTTAGTGTCTGTTCCCCGGTGATCTAAATCTTGACAAGAACGGAGGTGTTTTTTTATTGAGGCCTCATTAGAATTTTATAGATATATAGTTTTAACATGCTACTGAAGGACAATCTCCTTAGATTACTGAGAAGCATATTTAGAAGAGTTGAAAAAAAATTGTATTGTTTTCTATAATGTGAAAGTTAGAGTGCTACTCTTTGGAAACAGGAACAGTAGTTTAGACAATTCAAGGTTAAAATCTTTTTGATCTTCACAGTAAGTTGTGTAAGAAGTTGTAAATCATCCCTTAGAGAGAGGAACTGTAATTTAGACACTTGAAGGTGGAAACTAAGATAGCTGCAGTAAATGGGGAAAGAAGTTGTAAATTATCCTTTAGAAAGAGGAACTATAGACACTTCAGGTGGAAATCTTTATGACCCTCACAGTAAGCAGTGAAAGAAGAATACAGAGGAAAACAGTTCCTGAAACAACTTGCATCACTGATAACAAAACCTCTACCCTTGAGTTGTTTAATTAGGCAAATCTATGACCAACTTCGATAGAAATTTGAAAAATAGTTAAAGAGTAGAAACAAACCTGTCGACTCCACAAAAGGAAGCAGGGAAGCTAAGTTATTCGCCATACCAAGCAAGGAAATCACTGCAGCTTTACCTACAACACAACACAACACAACCACATCAGTTTGGTATCATTAAAATCATTCTGTTGTATTGGCAAACAGGAAAGAAGTTTTATTTGGAAAGGTATTTCCACAACCTTTACAGTGATGTGCAAAGAAAAAATGAAAAAATAAAACATCATTATAGTGGTTGGACACCCGAAATAACTATAATGAACTAATCTAGTCTAATATGTGTATTCTTTGTCTTCATAGCTTTTTGTAGTTCTAATTGATGTTTTGCTTATCTTTATAATATTGATCATTAACTGGAATAGAGAAAATGAACTGCTGGTCTTTAGTTTTTTTTAAAGTCATGGATGAATGCAGCCAAAATGCAAGTGCAGGTTTGTGGCCAACAATCCGATTTTGTCTGTTTACCAATTTTTGCATCGGACCAATTTGGGACATTTAATATAGCTAGCTAAATTCTTTAGATGCCAAGTGGCCCATGGAGCCTGCGCTTATCTCCGGTTTCTGTAGTGTTAAGCGGATGAGAGTCTTTGACTCTCCCTGGACGGGACACTAATCTATCGCAGGTTAGCTCCCAGCAGACGCTGGTACTCATTTACCAACCCTGGAAGGATGGAAAGCTGAATCTGCTTCGGCGGAAAAGAAGGTCACACATATATTCGAATCTCAGCGGACTGCCGGGATTGAACTGGGGACTTTGTGGATGGAAAGCAGAGATTTTACCAACTGCACCAACCACGTCTGTCCGACTTTTAATATTATTATAAGATATTTGATTTCTTTTCAAATTTTTAAAATTATTTAAAAGTTTTCAAATTCGGCTTGTAAAATGTTTTTGTGTATTATTTATCCGTTACTCTTACTCTACTTATTGCTGCCTAGCTCGATTAGCTTTATAGTTATTTCTAGGCAGCATCATGCTTTTATTGTGTATTTTTGTAATTATTTATCGTATTGTATATGTTCATTATGCAGCATGAGTAAATACTTTTTGACTTTGACTCTTTTTGGCCACGTTTGCTTGTGAACTCGATCAAGTTGCTGAGTTTGTCCTGGGACAATGTCTATTCCCAAGGTTTTTTGTTTATTCAACTCTATTCAACTTTTATTAAAAGTAATGAGTATACGATTGTAAACCACGTTTTTTTCAACATTTATGGTATAAATTCTTTTATTAAAATAATTTAGATAGTACGTGCGTTTTGATTGGGCTACAGTCAGGTTGACACTGATCTGCTCTTGAATTCTCCCAAAAGTTCGCCTCGTTTTTCACCAGACTATGAAGGTACAGAGAAAATGTTTCATTTCTTAAATAAAAAAGCTACTAGGGCAGAAAAATAATACCAAAGCTAAACATTTTTTATAAGTTATCTTTATAAATTTTTAGGACGCAAACAATAAGTTTTAATTTTTTATAAACTTTTTGGTATCTGAAAAAGCTTTCATACATAATATAAAATCTGAGATAGTACATCTTTAAGTTTTTAGTCTAACGTAGACATCCTTATATATAAATATAAATAAATCATATTAGCCATAAAAACTTCCTATGTTACGCTAAAGGTTCAATAATTTTAAAAATTTTGCTTTTCTTTAAATGCATGATGGAATGAATCAAAATTTTACATTGAGTATAACATTATTGAAGATATTTGTATAAAGGAACAATAGCATGATTTGTACGTGGTATTTGGCACTCATGATAATTCAAAATTATCCCAAATATGGTAAAAACCCACGAGTATGAACGTAAGATTTAAGAACCTGTTAGGCTAAAATTTGCAGTTTAGACCCCCTCCATATATGAGACCCTAAAATTTGGAGAAAGGTTCTTATTTTCAAAAATCATTCAAAAATAATTACTTAAGAGAATGGTATAATAATAAACGTATGATCACTCTTGATGAGTAGTAGCTACATGTCAATTCTAATATTAAAAATTACGACATGCATATAATTATTAATTTAAAATTAATATAAATCACATTTCCATGGCTGTCATCAATGAATGATGAACATTTGAAAAGAAACCATCCAGTATGCAGTGAATTTAAGGTCCTCTGGAAATAATTTCTTGCAGTTAATTCTCTTAGAGCCATTCAGTTTGTCCAGCAGTGTGCAGAGTAACAAGAAATGTTTCCATACAGTGGCAATGGCATTGACTTCATGTTTCATTTATAAAATTAATATATCATGTCTTATTGATGTGAAAATAGATCTTTATTATGGTCGTATTCAAAGATAAGCAATCATTAGGTATGCAAATTTAAGGATCCTGATCACTAAAATTTTTTCAGCAACGATATAATTCTTGACAAGAAATTATGAACCAATCAAGAAATTAGATAGCCTAAATTTATGTTAACCACCATTTATGTAAGAACCTGTTTAGGCTAACCATGGAAAATGTACGTTCTTACTCGAGGGTTTTTACTGTATCACTCGCCAATCGATTCATGATTTATGTCAAACAATTTTGAAACCTCACTGATGATTATTATACCCAATAAACCTTTGTCACTCTTGTTTGAGTCAGTTAAAAATGAATATTAGTGCGATTAAAATGGCGGAAATGGAAAGAGCAGGTCAAATGAGCTAAATCAGTAAATTTGGGTTCTTTTATTATAAAAACCTCGATCTCATACAAATTTTCATATGTTTATTTTAAAAACTTTGTATAAAATTTGGTTTTTTAAAATCTTCATTACTACCACAAGTTTTAAGATCAATAAATCATTTTTTAGTACTTACCAATTTTGATCTGCTCTTTCCATTTGTCTAGTTTAAATAGTGCTTCTATTTAATTTTAACTGACTCAAACAAGCGTGATAAAGGTCTGTTCCACAGCAATTAAAGCTAAAACCTTTACAATTAAAGCTAAAACCTTTTCTCGTAACGATTAACACTTATTGATTGGGGCCAAAGGAAACAGTCCGTTTTGTCATCCCGAGACCACCGATGTTGGCCGTTGAGGGACGACAAAACATACTGCATTCCAGACTTTAAAGTTAAAAGCGTTTTCTTATACACCAGCTATCAAAGAAGAACAAAAAGTAGCTTTTAAAGAAATTTTTATCATCCAAACTTGTGTTTTGTGAAGTACTGAACCTTTGAAACCACACTGAACTACAATGATAAACTTTTCCCGTTTATTTTCCACAAAAAGCTCAATTCACTTCCAGTTAAATTGTTATTACTAGTCCATAAAATATTGCTGCCCGCTGAGGGCTTGGTTGCCGGGAAACAGCAAAACTTGTTCATTTGCACGTGATGTCCTCTCGTCCATTAAGGGTACGAGAAAAATGGACTTTGATAGTTGGTACAGATAACAATATGTTTCACTGACCATCTTTCCCCTCCCAATAGATTTGAACTGTTCTTACCAATAGGAGTAAATGTCATTGAATAGAGCGAATGGAGGGTAGATAAAATGTCTGCATTATCCATATCCACCACAGTTATTCCTGTAAAAAAAGACAACAGCATTTAACCACCCAATTATTTTACAAAGTTAAATACTGAAAATGTACGATCTGAATTAGTAAATTAAACATTAGTAACTAGATGTGAGTGGTTTATTTACAAATACACCCACGCGCCCGTGACACAATAAACGATAAATTTGAATAATGCACGAAGCGAAGCAATGGAGTAAAAGCTGAACAAAACTAATTTTGATTCATATATTTTGGGGTTTGAATTTATAGAAGACTGGGTCATTTTCAAGCCAAAGGTTGAAACAAAAAACAAAGGTTAACATTTTATAACTGCACGGTCAAGCCAGTTAGTGACAGAGAAATCAGTCACGTGATTAACTCTGACCAATTGCAAACACAGATGTTTTACAGTGACCGAAGGTTGCTTATTAACTATAATTTTGCACGCTGATAATACCATACTAAGACAGGCCTCCTAATGTGACTATAATATAGTGGACTATTCTACAGGGGGTCTACTTAACAATTCCCTAATAGCAAAAGACGCGTGTTTCTTTCTCAAATAAAACGATTTTTAATAAGTATCCATTATATTGAATTTTTATTAATGGCAGTTTGACTTATAGGTTATTGAGGCACAGTCTATTTTCCTGCAAAGCCACAAAAAGGGTCAAATAGAACATACAATTAACACAACATTGTGCTGAAGATTAATTACATTGCCTGTGTTTGAACATGGCACACTAAAATCTAATTTTCAGCACACAACTCATACGTAGAATATATAATATTGCTTAATCACTCCGACGAAGAACTTAGCAATGTTCAAAGCGTGTTTTATTACGTTGTATAAATTAAAACAATTTTCGAGAAAGATTTCTGAGACAATGATACGTCATTCACTTTTGAAACCATATTTTGAGAGGTCCTTGCAGATTTCTCGGTTCCTCATTGATTTACAAACAATGACAATATTTTGGTCACAGGAAAAAAATTGAAATTCACATGCTCAGTGTAATATATGGATCCACAGTAAAAAAGACGATGGTTCAGGCTGATTTTGTTCTTATATAATGGATGTTTTCTGCAAAGTTAACTTCAAAATGTTCTTAAGGTAAATTACTATCTTGGAACCTCCGAGACACCTCCCTCCACTCGTATCTTTGCAACATTAGGGCTTTAAGGGGACACTCTACCCTAAATTTTGGTGGATGGTGAAGGAGTTGAAAGAAGTATTTGAGTTAGAAGAATTTTAACGATGACTGCCAAACCGTCCCTCCAGACCTTGCGAAAGTGCATTTTTCGTTAGGGGACGGTTTGGCAGTTTTCAATCAAATATTAAATTAATTTTTAAACTTAACTAAAATTCCCCTAAACTCAAATTTCTCTTAAAAAACCTATTTCCTCCCTCAAATATCATCCAAAAAATCTCAAAATATTCAAGAGGATTCCTTTTTATTCAATCTGTGATGTGATTATCGGATTTTTCACATGTCAAAATAATGATGGAGATATCATCAAAAATATCACTAAAAAGAGCGGAAAAATGGTCTGAGGGTAGAGAGTGGCCTTAAGTTTTTCTCTGTTGGTTATCCCTGCTATTCCTACATCTCTGCTCATCACGTCAACTTACACGAGTTTCACCTTCTTTGCTTTCCTTAGCTACAATCTGGCAATTTTCCATGCACACAAATTTTGTGTAGCTCTGAATGTATGTTAACTTGAATTTGTTTCAGATACATTTCATCTCATCGTTCCAACACATTTCCTTTACTTCACTCCTAAGCCTACCCAGGTATATGTCCCCTCCATTCGTTTATAAGCTTGCCCAAAACACCCATATGAAGTTATATGTAAGACCATAGCTTGAACGTGGGGTTTCGGTATGTAGAAAGTTTTATAACAAACCTAATCAGATACATCACTCATCATACCTTGTTTCTGTGAAGTAAGTAACTGATCAATTGCTTGTAGTGCCTGAAAGAAAAAAAAAGGGAAATTGAATATTACATTTAATAGCAATTATGGTGCAAACTGCTCAGAAGGATGGAATACTGAGGGAGCTTTGACAGAAAAGGTCACACAAATGCTCTTATCTTGGCAGTGCCGGAAATTGAATTCAGTGAAGGCAGCGTGGCTCGGTGGTCAGAGTTGGGGATTTGAATGCAAAAGACCCGGGTTCGAATCCCCGACTCGGACTACCGAATGAATTTGTCCTCTGTGATTCCAGGGACAAATTCACCACGCTTTGTGAATAGCCAACTGGTTTGCCTCCTACCAGTTGGTATTCTTAACTGGGGGAAGAACGGGGGATTTTAATATGACACTGAAAAGCCCCTTAGTTTAGTGGTTGGAAGGCCTAGATCTTACCAGCTGTGCTAACCTTGCCCTTCTTATCTGTGGTAGATTATTACAATTTGTTTTGCTGTGGAAAATACAATTTATTGTCAACGAGCGAAGGCACGAGCCTGGTGAGGCTACAGCATCATATAGAGCCAATGAACGTGTAGAAAGCAGCTAGGGAGACAAAAATCTCGACCTGGGTGTAAGGTAATGTAACAATAGATTTTGCGTGAGCCAATCACAGCATGAAACACTCTCAATGAACAAACAGCGGATTATTCATTTTATGTAAGACATTTTATCTGACTGGTGTCAGAACTGATAAACATTGGCGTAAAAGAGAAACATTTTAATATGCAAAACAAAATGTTACGAGAAAATTCTTTATGTTGTTCTCAGACGTAAAGTACACTTACGCATGTTTGTCAAAAAACAGCAATCAATTTTTAGCTCAAAAACTACCGTGATATCAAAATCTGGTCAGCAGAGTTTGTGGATTTGCGGTGCTTGTTCGGAGGCGATCGATTACAAAAAGTATTATTACGATCTGACAATGAATATTGAAAATATAAAGCAAGATCAGTCTCAAAAAAGAATGGAAACCCTACAAGTTACAAAATTATCACAGCTGTGACATAAACATACCTAGGAAAAACAATTTTGTAAAAATACTTTTACGAAGATTTCAGAAGTATTCATTTATTATGTTCAGTTCACCATGGAAACAACCATTTCTATGATAACAAATCACGGAGTCCTTTTACTTATTGGCATGTTTTTATGGAGCTAATTATGCCCTTGCCAGCTACTAGCATTCAGCTGTAATACTAAACTGTAGTAGAGATGCTTTTAAAAATTTACGTGCAACTTAAACAAATTGTGAAAGAAATTGTATAAACACCTCATAGTGCATGCCATGTGACCTCATAAAGTATGTCATGTGACCTCACAATGCATGTCACCTATCACCACCGAACAGCGGTAATTATCTTTAAGGAAATCCATATAAGAATAATGAGTGTATTACCTGCAGATGGTAGATCAGAAGTAAGCCAAGATGCTGTGGGGTACAGGAATCAAATATGGTACTGTCCCTTAGGAACTCCTTAAAAACAAAATAAAAAAATTTAAGTCGGCTGTTCATTAAAAATAAAAACAACTTTGCATTGTTAGTATTTTTTTTACTCTACAGAAACGTCTTCATTTCCATTCTTAGTCAGTTTGTATTGTTAGTAACTTTGCTATGTTAAGAGATTATCAAATGAACGCAATGTCTGTACGGAAAAATATCTCATAGCATGGACCTGGTGCAGCGATATTATTTCTGACATACAGACTGAGCAAGTGGGGTTAATATATTGTTTATTATATAACCTTTTTTACTTCTGGTAATTTATACCATGCCAAGGTCTACGGAAATCATCAGAAATATCCGACAGTTTACGGAAAGCTTCAGAACTGTTTAAAAACTGTTTCTTATGCATCTTTGGATTCGTAAATCTTCGGATTCGTAAATCTTCGGATTCATAAATCTTCGGATTTGTAAATCTTCGGATTCATAAATCTTCAGATTTATAAATCTTCGGATTCATAAATCTTCGGATTCGTAAATTTTCGGATCCTTATAATCCTTTTTAAGTAATTTTGTAAGTTTCGAAAATTTTCTGAAAATCAACATCGAGGAAACCGGTCCAAATGCACACATATATGGTCCATGGGCTGAATACGCATTTTGACAGACCGTGCGTCAACCAATGAGAATGCAGGAAAATGTAAGGTCATGTAATAAAAGCGTTTATCAAACAGAACTTAACTTCCCACAAGCGTCACATGGTTTCTTTATCTTACTGAGAGTGAAAATGTGATTACTGCAGGATCTCCCTTTACGGAAGCCTGCCTGTTCTTTACAAATATTTTTCGCCAAGGCAGCGGCCAAGAACTGCTGTGTGATCTTAATGAAGACTAAATATTTGTGAGACTCCGTAGGGTTATCCTCTTTCACTTGCTTCAGTAAGATAAATAACTTTCTGGAAACCTTACGTTCAAGTCAGTCAGGCATATTCTCAGAAATCCTGATTTCTTAGATCTCCAAAGGATGGCATGCACCAGAGATTCTTCCAGTGGTTCAACACAAATGCAATTTGCTTCAGGAGTTTTGTCATTCTTCATATCTCATGGCCTTTTTTTTCTTGACTGGACCACCATCTGGTGACTGGACTTCCATCTAGTAACTGGACTTCCATCTAGTGACTGGACTACCATCTAGTGACTGGACTACCATCTAGCGACTGGACTTCCATCTAGTGACTGGACTTCCATCTAGTGACTGGACTCCCATCTAGTGACTGGACTACCATCTAGTGACTGGACTACCATCTAGTGACTGGACTACCATCTAGTGACTGGACTACCATCTAGTGACTGGACTTCCATCTAGTGACTGGACTACCATCTAGTGACTAGACTACCATCTAGTGACTGGACTTCCATCTAGTGGGACCTAACTGCCTTTTAGTAGGACTGGAATACGTGCTTGTGGGACTTGACCTTCTGGTGGTACTGGACTACCTTCTGGTAGAACTGGAAAGCCTTCTGGTGGGACTAGACAGCCGTCTGATGGGACTGAACAGCCTTTTAACATCCTGGATATCTCTCTCCTGACATATCATCCATTAGGAGGCTTATTGTTTGATGACCTTTTCAAAACTTCTTGAATGACTTTTAATTACAAACATTACGTATATTTTTTTACTTAAAAATCAAAAGGGTGTTAAGGTAGGCTTAAAACAGTTTAAAGCAATGCATTTTGGCAATAGCAACAAACATTAAAATTAATATACTCTGAGAGTCTTGAATATAAAAAAGATGGAGTGACTACTGTATTATAAGGTATAAAGACTTTGAGAAAATAATAAAACACAATGAACACTGACACGTGTGCTAACCTGCAGTGGAGGAGCTTCACTATGGTGCACATCATTCTCCTAACAAGTTGCCATTCTGAGTTAGTATGTGAATCTTTCAATAGTTACTTGATGACAAAAAAGGAGTAACGCTGATATATATTGTACAAAAACTGAATTTTCAGTCTTTAACCTGATACATATACCTCTGATATTACACCTAACAACTGAATCTTGCATCTTAAACCAAATATGAAAAATTGAAAATGACCTTGAAAGCAATACATGTATTTCTGATCTTAAACCTCAAAAACTCTAATCTTGAAACTGCTACTGGCCAAAGTTATTAAATTTTTCCCGTGTAGAACACAACATTTTTCCTACGTTACTGTTCAAATTATACTTCTAATCTTGAGCATAACTGAGGGCCTGTTTGTTTGGGCTTATTCCAACTGTTCCAGCTTAAGAACAAAGTTTTGAATTTCCTTCCAGATTGTTAGGGCGATGAAATATTTGTTTCAAATTTAAAATTTAAAAGAGTTTTATCACTAAGACATGTTTTATTTGTAACTTCGCAGGAAAAGCAGCCACAAAAATCCGACAAATTTTTTGTTTTAGGAATTCCTATTCCGGAATAGGCCCAAATGAATGCACCCTTACACTTACACTGTAATCTGATCCTGGTAAATGTAACTCTAATGTCTTAGTTTCAACCTTTAATTTATTCAAGTTATTAATCCTAAACCTAATACCTAAACCTCTGGATTTGAAGCTAGTGTTTGTACCTCTAATCTTGAACCTACAACGAATACCTAACTCTAGTTGTTAACTTCAAATCTGTGTACCTCTTTTACTGAACCCAATACAATACCTCTGATTTTGAAACTAATACCTATACTTCTGGTCCTGGCCTATTAGCTAAACAGCTGGTCCTGGCCTAATACCTATATAACTGGTCCTGGCCTAATACCTATATAACTGGTCCTGGACTAATACCTATACAGCTGGTCCTGGCCTATTAGCTATACAGCTGGTTCTGGCCTAATACCTATATAACTGGTCCTGGCCTAATACTTATATAACTGGTCCTGGACTAATACCTATACAGCTGGTCCTGGCCTATTAGCTATACAGCTGGTTCTGGCCTAATAC
>JAOBAY020064994.1:0-12410 GCA_025331085.2 Zoanthus sociatus
AAATACGTAGAACTTAGAAAACTGGGTATTTTTTGTTGTTCATCCTGTTTTTTTTTAAACGAGACGTGATCAAGCCCCTAGGATTTCTCCACCAACGAACCAGGAATTCGACAATCAAGGCGACAACCAAGACTTTAACAAAGGACATTCTTTTTGTGGGACAAGCAATGCAAGCACTCAGGGGTAGGTCACAGCTGCAGGGACAACCAGAGAAGTGAACGACTGATATAATCGTTTACCGCTACAGTTTACATTCAATATAATGGTATAGCGGTTCTAAAGTGGCTACACGTAACTCTAATATGTTTATTTTTTCAAAGAAGACAGTGGAATCAGCTAGCTGGCTATCATTCATTGAATGTTATTGTAATGTTGGCACGCACACCGGTGGTCCGCATCTGCACGCATTCTGAACTCCGTCTGATTAGTTTTAAAAAACACTTTTTCTTAGAAGTTAACCGCTTCTCTTGAACAGGCTAATACTGGAAATGGTTAAATTGGTAATCGAAGCTGCGTGCTGAGAACGTGACAGCTGAAGAAAATGTCAGAGAAGAAGAGCCAGAATTGATCGACCCAAACACTCCGAGGCTACAGGCGGCTAAGAAAAAGATCAAGCCCCTTGATCTTGAGACAAGATGGGTAGAGCGCCACACCTTTCTTGAAGATCTCGAAGACTTATATGAGCCCCTTCTGTTATGTATCCGCACCATTTTTGAGAACCGAAACAGAAAGTGGGACTAAAAGTCTAAGATAGAAACACAAGAGCTCTATCAATAGATAAAGAGGTCAAAATTTATGTGCGCCTTCCAGACAGCACTCTATCTGTTCGGCTACACAAAGGGGCTGAGCCACTCTCTACAAGGCAGCACACTTAATGTGGTGGAGGCATACAGGCAAATTGTCATTGTGCGACAGCTGAAACATGTGAGGAGGAATGCAAAGGCGGTATTCTCCATCTTGTTCAACAAGGCAAAAGAAATGGGCAAAAAAGTTGGTGAAGAAATGCATGCTCCACGCACTTGTGGAAGACAAGGTTTGCGAAACAACGTGGCCAGCAAGAATCTAGCAGCGTACTTTAAACGCATGGCGTTTCTACCGTTCCTTGACAATCTACTGCATATATATATATATATATATATATATAAAACAAAAAAGTAGTAACCAAAAAGTTACTAATATGGCATGAACACCCATGACTTTTCCAGGCCTGGAAAATGCATTTTCAAATTCCATGACTTTTCATGACTTTTCATGACCGTGTGAACCCTGTCAAACAATAGTTTCAAAATAGGTCCTCATTTTGTTGAAGCTGCGAGGTTCATGTAAAATGGTAAATAATTTCCAGTTCTAAACCGAGGGGAATGATCTCAATAATAAATTGGAATAAAATATAATTTTTGATCAGTTAAGCAAAAATACCTCAAATCCAAAGTTATTTTTACATATAACTTATATACTGTCCTGAAAATATTAATGGAAAGTTGTGATAAAATGATAAAACAAAAAAAAAACTTCAAAAATAACCCCGAGGCTTAACTATTTCCAGTTTCTAAAAACTTGAAGTGAACGCGATGAAGTTATAGTGCCTATAATGACTGGAGAAATATGCACGAACGAGTGACGTTGGAGAGTACTCGATGAGATTACAGTTGGTGATATACAATCCAAATTTGGTCAGAAGTAGATAAATACTTACCATATGAAGGCACAAGAAAATGTAGAAGAGTGTCTGAATGTTTCTCGTGTAACAGTTGAATGTAAAAGCGCTAAAGCTTTTTGTGAATTTGTGAAGGAAAATAAATGAACAGCTTTTCGTAGATTTAGGGACTGGTCATAATTAGGCAGGAGGGTGGGAGGTGCATTTTAAAATTTTAAGGAATAATATTTTGCAACCCTTCCTTGACAACCACAAGAAATTATGCCTCTTTCTCCTGACGGTAAAAATACCCCGACCTCTCTGTCAAAAAAGAAAAAAAATCCGACCCTTCTACTGATTCCACCTCCCACCCCCTGATAAATTAGGACCAGCTCTTAAGCTGGAAGAAAAGATTGGTGAAGTATGCTACGTTAATTGTGAGCGAAGAAATGTTTTTTGAATAAAGCATTAAGTGTCACTTTTTGTTTTTAAATTCACATCACAGGGTTACGATAAGATCTTTTAAGCACAGGGCAATATTACAGTTAGTTTGAGTGCAATGCTCCGATGCAAAAACATTAATGTTAATTTAACGAGAGCCACGAGTTAAAAACTTTTAAGCCAGTTCTTGGTTACTACAGATCGTTCCTTCATTTTGCTACGCGTTAAACTAATATATTTAAAAAAATGTTGATGTGCTGTTTCATTCTCCCAGCTAAGATCAACGAACAAAACCTAACCCCGAATTTCAAATAAGTCGGTTTAAAACCAGTGCAGGACGGTGCACAAAACTTTTGCAAGTGTTAGATCAGGAGATCGTGATCAATTGAAAATTGTGCAAAAATTAAAATAGTTTTGTCAAAACAACTTGTCAATGTCTTCACCTTGTAAAGTCAGTAATTGCAACTCGTTTTGACAAAAATATTCCAATTTTCAATGACATTTTTACAGCTTTTTCTCTTTTTCCGAAGTAAAATAGATCTTTAACTACTTTTGAACGATCTGTATAGAACTGTTAAACTGGTTTTTGCTTCCTTTAAAAATATATTAAGTACAGAAAGCGTTTTTAAAAGATTAGAAGACATTAATTTCCCGCATTATTGAGAAGCTTATCACCTTTCCACTAAATATTTATGTTGATTGTTTTACACCTGCAGGGTATCTTGCAGAAACTGAAAGATAGAATGAGAATGTTAAAGTACAAATATTAATGCAGCGGATTACAACACGTTTTCATAAGAACAGTGGCTTTGTTATTTGAGGCTGTAAGGGAAGTTTCAAAGAAAAACATTCGCATCATACTTTCTCTAGAAAAATTCCGAAAGTTTTTGTGAAAGTTCACTCGTCATCTCGTGATTCCAAGACTACACGTAAATACCTAATATAGGCGTAGCAATAAAATGCCAATGAGCTGTCTTTATTTGTGAGAAAAACCTTTGCTGCTATTTCTTCCACCTCTATATTTATTTAATTCATAATTAAAAATAAAATCCTTAAAGTATATGGGCTCTTGGAGCCATGAATTTTGTCTCATCATCGGTGTAAGAACCTGTGAAGTTTCTTCTTTGTTTTGTCACTATTATGTTCGTCCTATCCTATTTTTTTGACTTCATTGTTTTCTTTGCTCTACGTCACTTGTGAACTTCACGGGTTCTTAAACCGAGGTAAAGCACGATTTTTTCATTCTGAGTTCAAAATCTCTCGTCACATATCTTGTCAACAAAGAGATTAAGGTCGTATGCATCCGATCCCAGGTAATGATTTATTTATCACCTTATTATAGGAAATTAACGCTTTATGAAATTATCGCCAATTTCCCAAATTCGCGCTAATTTAAGTCGCGTTTGTTTTTGTGAGCGTTAATTTCCGCGCCCTTAATTTAGACCTCGTCCACACTACACCGTTTTCAAAGGAAAACGGAACTGTTTGAAAACAGTGTAGTGTGGACGATATCGTTTTCGTATCGTTTTCAAATCGTTCCACTCTGGAGAGCGTTTTCGGATTGATCCGTTTTCGGTCATCGTTTTCGGTGTTGTAGTATGGACGATAGCCGTATCCGGAATAAAACAGTTCCGTTTTCGTTTGAAAACGAAGTAGTGTGGACGAGGCCTTAGTGGAGCGTTAATTTTCACAACGTTAATTTCTATTATTTTTGTCCCAGAGTGTTGATACACTCCAAACATTTTTGACAACTAGGAAACAGTAGCTTTTTATTTTGCGCACACTACTTTCTCACAGTCTAAACAGTAAATCGTTACAATGTTTCTGCTTCTTTGTCACTGTCGCTGTCAGAAACATACACATTTGCTTCTTGGATTTCGGATAAGATGGATTTTGAGTTGTTAACCTTATCTTTCTCGATGGAATATGAGACTTTCTTTGTTCTCTCTTTCAAAATTGCCAGACTTCTTGCATCACATTTTGTTACCTTGCTAACGTGTTTTACATTAAATATTTTCCTGTTGTCTCTACAAGTTCTGTTTCTTTGTGTGGTCGCGTTAATTTCCTTCATTTTGAAATTTTAGCATCTCTTTCGCGTTAATATCCTTTATTGGAAAGTAATTTTTCCTTCACTTCGCGTTAATTTAAGTCGCGTTAATTTCCAATACCTTAATTAACAAGAGCGTTAATTTCCTACAATAAGGTATCCGTTTTATAAATGCCCTTTAAACAAAAAGCTGTCTGTTTGTAGGGCTTATATGGGATACTACAGCACACATATTTACAGTGTTTGACTCTGGTGTGAGCGGGGGATTTTAATATGACATCGAAAAGGCCATTTAGGGGAAGCTGTCACTAGGTATTTTTTTTTTTTTATATTTTCTTTGGACGCTGCATGGTATGTGGTTAAACTCTTCTCTGGTCTAGCACCCACGCCAACATTTAAAGTGCACCAGTCTCGGTAAGGTTGTAATTCGCTTTTAGTAGTTTGTTTAAAGAAAACTTTTAACTCATGCTTGAGCTTTGAAAAAGTTTTTTTTTGCCCAAATTTACAGAGCGTTTCTCATGAAAACGTGTTTCATAGAGACAAATACACCGGTTATAATAAATGAGTTAGATATTATTAATATCGCTTACAGGTACAATTATTTTTTTCACTTTATGTCAGTGTGTTAGCTCGTATCAACCTTTAACGTAAGGGATGGGAAGAAACTACGAATGCTTCCGTATGCATGGTTATAAACAAGCCATCGCAAGCATAGCGAGTGCATCTTCAACACTAAATACATATCATTAACAAGATTACATATTCTTTCTATTATGGATTGCAAGGAATCTGAATATATGGCATTTATAAATACCTTCAAGAACTAATACAGGTAAAAAAGGGGGGAGGGGTGGGCCAGGGATTTCGCTAAGATTTTCAAAGGTGCTCCTTTTTTGAAGATAGTCCTTCTGCTGATGAACGATGGCTTTAAAATATCCAGAAGATTTGAGAGGCATTTTAAATTTATCTACCATTAAATACTTGGTGTAACTTCGATAGCTCAATCTCCGAAGGGAAACAATACCTAGTTTGAACTATCAGGGTTTCGAACATGATATGTGAAACATATCAATTATGCTGAAAAAAGATGCAGTTGTTTTCTTAATGTAACAAGTAACCATGGAAACAGGAAAGCCTTGCAAAAACACAATATTTTTGCCTTTAGTTGCTCATATCTGAAAAATGAACTCAGTGACCCCGATCAGCATGCTTGAATAAGACTTTCTGCAAAGCTCAGAAATATTTTACTGATCGGATCAAGAGCTACATTAAATTTTCAATCATTTAACCATTAAGGTGGCTCTAAGTTTGCTCCGTATAACTTTTTACCTGCGCGGACAGCTTTATTCTGGCATGCTGCTTACATTTCAGAAAATATTAATAAGGGTCACAGAGTTCGTTTTTGAGATATGAGCAGCTAAAGTTAAAATATAGGTGTTTTTGTAGAGCTTTCCTGTTGCCATGGAAAATTTTTAGTTAACAAAAACGCCCGAATCTTATTCAGGCATAAGTGAGGTTTGATATGGTAACACAACATTGCTGATAAGTGATACTCAAAAATTAGACCTCGAGGACGAATGGACTACAAGTCAATAGCCCATGAGACCGTAGGTCGAATAGGCTATTCAAACTCGTAGTTCATGAGGCCGAGAGGTCTAATTGTTTTAGTATAAACTTACTAATCGGTCTAAAAGGGGTGTACAAATTAAACTATCAATGAAATCCTCTGATATTATAGCAAAATGGGGCACATAACTATTCTGATCCGCCATCTTTTGCCTACTAGTGTGCTTTCATAAATAGACCTCTAGTAGAGTAGCCAATCAGAATGCAGTATGGGTGTTAGACCGTAAGTAGGATTATACTAATAGCGTCAATCCTTCTCATAGCAAGGTCTCTTGAAAGTGTTGAAAGTCCTTTGAGCCTGAGAAATGGATGATGGACCAGCTACTAAATACATCCAAGGTCGGCCAACCTTTTATTGTACCAACTAGCTATCTAAAATTTTAGATTCTTTATTGGATATAGTCGGTCCATGATTTTACCACTGAGAAATGGATGATGGACCAGCTATAAAATTCATCCAAGGTCGGCCAACCTTTTATTGTACCAAATAGCTATCTAAAATTTCAGATTCGTTAATGGATATAGTTGGTCCATGATTTTACCCCTGAGAACTGGATGATAGACCAGTTACTAAATACATTCAAGGTTGGCTTACCCACTACTGTACTAACCAGCTATCTAAAACTATTGGTTCATTTTTGATATAGCACGTCCATAATTTTACCAGTGTGAAAAGGAAAGTGAACCAGATACTAAATACATTTTAGTTGCTATGACATGGTTCACTGTAACTGTATTGTTAAAGTCTCCCAACTTGGGTCAATACTTTTCATTGAATTAGTTTGAGAGAATTTTATTGTTAATCTTAAGTAGTTTGCTTTGCTTTATCAATTCTCATTTTTTCATAAAGTATGTCTTATTTCTACATGTCATGAAGGAGAAAGTTGGGTTTTGATAACTTACTGGGAATGAAAGGGTAAATCAAATAGAAAAATAGAGTTTCCTTCACGCCATCGTGTGTATCACCTATGAAATCTGATTATTTCGATTTGTCAAGAATAGAAGGCTCGCTGCAATAACATTGGTTTGTATGCTGCTAAGGTGGAAAAGAATCAATGACCTGCTGTATTATACCCTTTAAAATAATTTCGTAGAAAAACTATAACTTTTTATAACAACAGGAAACACCGTAAAAACCGTTTTGCAAATAATCAAATAACCATGGCTACTTAGTTTACGAACTAAAACATTCTTTGCTTACCTGATCCAAAGTGAATGTAGCCTGTCGACCATATTTATGTTTTCCAAATGCACCTGCAAAAATAAATGAAAACAAATTTAGTTTGCAGAGATATAACTTGGAATCTAAGGAAGATAAGATTATTTGACAGCGGCTTTTTATTTTGAAATCTTTGAACGAAAGCATCAATTGAAGTAACATGATTATATTTCAATACTTTTAAAAAATCGTTTTAGTAATTTATGGCTTTTTTAAAACGCAATTTAAACTTTGGAAACACAGTACATAAATTTATTAAACAAAGACTAGAACCTTGACCAGAATGACTGCCGTCACGCTGTCGTGGTTTTTTAACTTTAACACACGTGAGTGCAGAAGCTGATCCCAGGTGTGTGGCAGAAGGGCCCTGCCCTGCTCTCGATTTACATCTGACTTGTTGACCCGGATGCAGATTGCCTCGCGTACTCCCCATCTGGACGAGTCTTAATCTCTGTGCAGAACTGTAACATAATTCATTGAGATCTTGAGGTCGACTTGAACAGTCGGATTTATCCATTGAACTTGGTCGTAACTGTTCTTTGACCTTTTACTAAAGAACGTTCTGTTTCACCTACGCAGGTGAAAACTGTGAAAAGTATGACTGTAAAAATTTTGTAAATAGAGGGAATAATTACTCGGTGCTGAATGACTCACGAGAAACGGCTTTCTTCAACAACCGAGGGTGAAATTACTCGGTGCTGATTGGGCACTGGTTTGCAAAAGTTGTCGTTTCTGCAACAGGTTTGCCAAAGTTGACGAAAATAGTATTCAGGATTTAATGGTTTCTAGTAAAAACGAAAACACAGAAAACGTATGCATAACTGGCTAAAAGTATTTCAGAAACGGGTAGCTGCATATCAAAAAAAAGTATGCAAAGAATTTTGCACTTGATGTGATAAACATGTAATCACATGCTTCCTCATAAAATAAAGGATTAGCTTCACTCGTTTTCATTTTTATCTAGCTGAAAAAAAGACAAACTTGGAAACACATGTGAAATTAATCCTAAACAAAGATTTGCCTTTATTTAGATTATCTATCGATGTAATAAATCAATCTGATGTAATAGATCTTACTAAGCAATGTACGAAGGCGAGCCAAGATCTGAAGAAAGTCATCAAAGCTTATTTTGCCAAGTTTGTTGTTAAAACGCATCGCAACTGACATCAGGACTTTGTTGGAGAAACGAAAGCCTGTAAATAGGGAAAAAATCAAAACACAAAAACTTTTAAAGTAAAAAAATAACAAAACAACAAAACTATTAACCTTTATTCTGGCTAAAAACGATTTCACATAACTTAAACAGGCCAGGAGATTTCAAAAATTTTCGGAAACCAGTTTTCGGTTCCGTGTATCAGATTCATGGAAAACATTTGGAAACCACTTTTGGTTCTGTAAATTTTGATCATGAATATGAGAGCCTATTTTTTTTATAAATACATCTTTACTAAGCAAACTTATGTATTTTTGGAAATTGATAGCTTAAATCAGCTATTCAGTATATTCAAATAGCTATCTGAACTCCTCTCTTCTGCTGGTCATACTTGATGCGTTAACACTTTGCAATAGCAATTATTGTATTTTTTTTACCATATTTACAACTGAATCTGTTCATATCGCCATCGGAAACTATTTTTTGGTTCCGTCATCTTGCCAGCACGGAAGCGACACGTAACCGGAAACGATCATTTCTGTGAAATATCCTGGCCTGATTAAACTAGCTTCAGACCAGTTGATGAAACCCTATTAAGTGATCATTCATTTTATTTGTTTTAAAAAGTGGAAATGATTATTGTTTTTCATTTTATCTTGTGAACCGGTTGATGAAACCCTATAAAGTGACCATTCATTTTGTTTGTCTTGAAGAGTAGAAATGATTGGTGTTATTCATTCTAGCTTTTGAACCAGTTGATGAAACCCTGTGAAGTGACCATTAATTTTGTTTGTCTTGAGAAGTAGAAATGGTTGATGTAATTTATTCTAGCTTTTGAACCAGTTGATGAAACCTTATATAACGTGAACATGCATTTTTTTCTTTGCAAGTATATATAATATGAAAATATTTATTTTTTGACATATTAAAGATGTAGCCAAAAAAAGTCTCAAATTATAGACTTGAAATCAAGTTTAAGATATTTTAAGACCTAAGCAAAGAAATGTTCAACACCAGAAATGAGACGTTTTACATGTAGGTGCCCTGTAAACTCAACACATAAAAATATCAAACTGAAAGAATACCAGCTTTAGCAAGAGCTGGGCGTAGTTCAGCTAGCTCCATATCACCGCTTTTATCCACGTCATACGCGTTGAAAATTCCCTGAGGAAAAAAGCACATTACACAGGTTAAATAATTTGTAATACAAACTAGTATCGCCACACAGTTAACATTTTGGTGAGGAAGAGAGACGTGATATAATGTAGAATTACCGGCTCAGAATTAAAGTGCGTTAAAAAATTGAAAAAATCGCGATACAAAACTAATTGCGATTCTGAGCCGGTGATTCCACATTATATTGCTGGCGTTGGGAGAAAATATATTTCTCATATTGGTTCCGTGGCTGCGCCACTCCGCCAATATGGAATATATTTTCTCCCAAACTAGCCAGCAATATATGTATAATGTGGAATCACTGGCTCAGAATCACAATTAGTTTATATTATCATTCTCGAGCCAAAACACATTATGGACAATGTCCATAGTTTACTATCTTTTTCATTTTAAAAACATTAACATAAACTTGCTTTAACAGTCTGTATGGATACTTTGCACAAATGTTTAAATATCTTGATCTAACTCTGAAGAACAAATCTAAAACACGATGGTGCTCTCTGTGCATAATCACATGCATAGAGTTTCAGAAAGAATCATGGATCAAAATACAATTCAGAAAGTCTGCTTTATTCAGTAAGCTGCTTTATTTAGTCAAAAAGAAGTGCTGCTGAAGATTGTTCACAACGCTACTGCGTGTACAGCGGCAATAATCGTCACACCTGACTTACAGTAGAAAGTGCCACTAAAAATGACCTCCCAACTGCAGTGGTTTCACAGCTCAGTTGGTAAGAGCACTGCATCAGTATTGCAGAGGTAATAGGTTGGAATCTCATTGAAACCTGATGGAACCACTAAAAAGACCCAGGGCTCGAACTTGGCGGTAGTCTCAGGGCTCGAAATTAGGAAAATTTCATGGTTGCATTTTTGCGACTAGTTGCAAAATTTTAGTCACAAAAATAAAAAAGTTGAAAAGTTGTGGTAAGGTAGCAACTTCTGGCGGATAATTTTTGTTTTACTTTATTATCTATAAGAGATGAAGACTGGTCGCAAAAATGCGACCGCTGTTGAAGTTTTAGTCGCAAAAGGAAAAATCTAGTCGCAATTTCGAGCCCTGAGTCTACTAGCCAAATACCAGTAGATTTTGAATTTTGGCTAGTGGATTTTCTTATTTACTAGCCATCTTGGCTACTAACTTTTCGCCTTTTTAAATAACATAAGCCTTCAAAATTTTTCAACATTTTTCTCTTCAACAACTGGCATGAATAAAAGAAAGACAAAAAATATATATCTTTCGAAAAATAATTCTTTATTTGATGCACATGTTTGTGTTTATTCGCCGCCATTATCAGTGCCATATTGATTCTGCTTGATCGGGGAAACATGGGGCCGAGTTATATACCCATGATGCAATGCTTTTATAAAACACTTATCTGCCATCTTGGAATGCCACGCTTGATTACTCGATTATGGATACAAGAGTATTTTTGACCACGAAAGAAACTTCTAAGCCGGGGTCAAACCAAGCAACTCTGAAGAGAGCAAGCAACAATGGAAGCAGCAACGGTGTTGATGGATGAGGCCTTGATCTCTCTCTTTCAGTTGAATTTAAGCTTTATCTCTCCAATGTATTCCGACAAAATTGAAGCTGAAATTGCAATTACAGCTTTCAAAATATGATCGGTGTCAAACGCAGGACCATAAGTATTCAAGGAATGCAGCAAAATTCAAATATACCAATCAGTGCAGGGTTGGGGTTTTGAACAACAGTTTGCTGTCACGGGATGCCAAATGCTGATTGGTAGATTTGTTTGGCACAGATCATATTTTGAAGGTTGTAATTGTGATTTCATTTTCAATTTTGTTGAATATAATGGAGAGATGAAGAGCTCTCAAATTCGGCAAAGAGAGAGATCAAGTTTTCATCAAACAACTGTTGCCATTCAAGTGAGACTTTCAGTATTTTGGTGTTAATTCAACTCTGAAGTGGAGGAGGTCATGGTGTGCGGCTGTCAAGTTGCAAGCTTTCTCTTCCTTTTCTCTTAATGATCAGCAGTCAAAAGTGATTTTATAAAAAGATGCTTTATATGTCCCAGGAAGGCAAAAATATTGAGATATTCAGACTGATATGTAATTCAGACAATATTTAATTTGCAGAGCTTTTCATAAGCATAATTACTGTAGTAGATTCTGCTTGTTTATTGTAAACAATTTCAAAATGCTATTTTGAAACCACAAATAATATACCTGGTCATCTGCCTGTGGTTATATGATGTTAAAGTTGGTGATCTGCCTGTGGTTATATGATGTTAAAGTTGGTGATCTGCCTGTGATTATATGAAGATGTAAAATGCAAAGTAAAACATATTCGTATTTTGAGAGATGACTTAGGTTCTGCTCAGTTGTTCTTTGATCTTTTTTTAATAATTAACGTCGGAAAATTTTTTTGAACTCAAGGTCAATAGCATTCAAGGTTATTGGCCCTTTGTATCTCAGACTAAATTTAACATTTGCACACACCAATGGAGGGACATAGGACTTTTTCTACGAAAGTCTAACTATGAACTCTTTTTACAGCAGTAATAAATCTGTAAGTTCTGTAAAATTGAAAAAAAAAAAGTGAGAAACATGCATTAAAAATATAATGCTCTGACAGAGAGCTTTTTGTCAGCTTTCCCTTTACCCTACGGCGATGATAATTCATTTATGACATTACTTCTAACTTTAATCTACTCGCTGACGCACTGAATCGTTTTTTTTTTTTAAAAACTATTTATACTTAAAATTTGATTAAAAATGTAAAACTTGGTCAGTACTAATTGGGTTTTGAGAAAAATTGTTTTCTCTTCTTTCATTCTTGAATGACTGGAGCCTATTATGTATTATACAGTACATATTACATTAATTTTATTTTAGAATTTCTGTTTTAATAAAAAGTGCAAAATTAAAATCAATCACAATACCTTTTTTCTTTCATAATCCCGAAGGGTCACTGGAAGTACTTTACAGCGCTCTTCAATTTGCTGTTGGAGTTCTGGTGTTCCGCGGTTATCTTCTGGTAAGTTTTGCAACATTTTTTTTGCTTCTTCATAAATTGTAAGTGCTTCCTTAAGTAACTTTGAATCCTTGTTTGATGCATGCACTTTCCATTCAAGAGCTATGCCAACTTGGT
>JAOBAY020065005.1:0-12409 GCA_025331085.2 Zoanthus sociatus
CCAATTAGGCCAAAAATTAGCATGTGATTAGATTATGAACTTACTTTGCCTGTCTGAAAATCCAAGAGTTTACATCTTATGGCTTTGCGAGAAATCGTTGATAAACCTCAGTTCGCCACTCGACTCTCTGTAATCCAGTCCTGATTAACCATGATGCAACTACGGTCGTGAACTGGTCTATACCGAAAAACTATTCGTATGAGAATTTGAAATGTAAGTCTAAGTCCTATCAAAAGGTACCGCGTCATTCAGCCACAAATTTTATTCGAATTGCCAAGCACAATCATAGCAATTGCCATTGACCATTGATATGGACAAGTTACTTTTGTATTGAGGAGATTTGTTGCAGTTAGCAGCAAGTATATGTTGTAAATGTTAGTCATAATTCTGCAAAAATCCCGCCGAAAAGTTACCTCAATTTCCTTTTTCTTGTTATCACACAACTTTTCGTATGCCTGCTTGCACTTTGCTGATTCCTGAATGCTGTAAAGAGAATAAAATAATAATGATAAACACGACATCCAGTCACTTTTGTAGCGAAAACAAACAATTAATCGCTTGTCACTCTTTACCATGAGTGCAGGCCAATAAATCAGAAATGAAATTATATAAGCGTAAAAAAGTTGACTCTGATTTAAAAGATGTTCATAAAAAGACCTTTCGGGCTAAAAGCTTAGCTCTTCATCAGTTTGAATCTACAAATATACAAATACAATATTTTTGTACTTTAGATTCAAATACAACATGCAGCCATTTTGTCTATTGAATAGTTTGTACTACTTACGCGACATCCAGGCTGTTTTCCATCACATTGAACTCCTCCTGAAATAATTAGCGTTAAATATAGCAATAATCACAATGAATCACTAAATAAGATATTAGCGGTAATAGTAACCGTAATTTTAATGATAATGACGTTAATTGCGATGAGGCGCTATTCCCCTTATTGAAAAATTTTTTTGTCGAAACTCTTTTTGTTTTCAATAGCTGTAACCTATACGTTTTTTAAAGTTACCTGTAGTTTTGTGATGCGACCCGTAAGGTTCTCCAACTGCTTTTTCATTTTGCTGTTATCTACCGTAAGAATGTCACACTAGAACAAAAGTTAACATATCAGTGAGTTAAGATTTTTTGTCTTTATTGATAAACTTAACTTATGAGGCGAACTGAATACCGCCTTTCTGAGTTGTGAGCACGACAGCTATTTTGTGATTAATATTTATCTTCTTTTTTTGGAAATTGTTATTACTAATAGCGAAAATTCTCTTCTTTATAGTAAATATTAATGAAAAATCTAATTTGTTGTAGAGAAATATATCTTTAAAATTTTTACAATTTTTCGACAAGCCAATTTTTGTTTTCTCCAAGTATTAATCAATACAATTAGATTGTCATTTATATATGGTAAAATGTCGTTACATAGCACGAAAATAGGACAACGCTGGCTCGGGGAAAAAGATCTACAAGGTGATCTTGTAGATCTAAAAAGTATGTTCAAATAGGATGAAAAGAAATGGGAAGGACAAGGAGCAAAGATTATATACGGCAGTTGTGAAAAGTATTATTTCTCGTTTAATTTTTCCGCTTTAGATCATCGATAAATCTTTCCTTTCAATTTTGCACAAGATTTTCGAAACGAAAAAGGTAAAACTTTTAGCTTCGAAGGCAAACAAATATTGTAAGTATTTGTTGTTTTACCGGTTGTCCTCAGAACCCTAAAGCAAGCCGCACACAGGCGAAAACAGCGTGGCGCTACTTTGGCCACGAAGAATTTAAGCGTACTCAGCTCATGTGGTTGTTCCCCGCACACTGGGTGCTGTTATCGACAAAAATTAGCCACCAACGCAGGCTCCCTTGTTTTCGCTCGAGTTACGCATGTGTAGTCACGACAAAAAGTTATTGGCGCCAGCGTTAAGTTCGTTCAGTGTCCGCACACTAGGCGAAAACTTCGTGCGAAAAGTGCGCGGCAAAAAAAAAATCAAACATGTTTAATATTGATCGCTGTTGCCGCAGCTGCAAGTGCGCTTGAAAATTCACCCCGCACACCCGACGAATTCTTCGCAGCGGATTTAGCGCCGCGCTGTTTTCGCATAGTGTGCGGCTTGCTTAAAAGAGAGCTTTCCGCGGCGTATCGGTGAAGATGACGATGAGCAGCCGGTCAGCCGGCTACATTCCAGCGTGCATTTTCGAGTTCAGTAATTAAGAATTTTATCAAGGCTATATTAAGTTTACGTTCTCGTCGCTGTCTTTAAAGCTGGGTCTACACGAGCAAATTTTTTTGACAAAGTTTTTGTGTCAAAGATTTTTTGCTCGCGTAGATGAGAGATTTTTGGCAAATTTTATGTGTCAAATGCATTTGTTGAAAAACTGGCGTCCTAGTTTTTTTATGGCAAAAATAATTTGCCACATCTGCAATTTGCTCGCGTAGACGACTCGTCAAAGAAATTTGCCAAAGTTTGGAGATTGTCTGTCTGAAATTAAGAGCATTTGTATGGAAATCCAATCGCAAACAACTAATTAACACTCTAGTTTTAAAAAAGTTATGAATTACAAACTTTGAACTTTACAAAGAAGTATATAATGTTAAAAATTGAAGCATGTAACCGTACTAGAAAGCGTCCAATCGTGTTTTGAAATTTCCATACATTTCTCTGTAATTTACTGCCATTTCTCTCCCCTTGCTGATCTGCTCTGGTTAAATTAAAATAGTGATAACACTTTCTGTTCTCCAGAAAAGAAGCAATTCTTTTGCTTCTTCCGCATAGCGGCCACACGATAAAGTTATTTTGTTTCGCCGCTGACCGAAACGGTTTCCGGCGCACGAAACTCAAAAAAATTTGTTTGATCGTTTACACGGGCAAATAATTTGTCACAAAAATTTTGCCATAAAAAATTTGCTCGTGTAGACCCGCCTTAATTGAAGCAGAGTGATTAGGGTTAGATATGCAATCGGTTCAGAAACAGGTCATCAATCGGTGATCGTTACCAGTAAAAGGGGGTGGCCGGATTTACCCAATTCTGGCAGAAATCTCTCCTACTCCCACTCTCCATCTTGCTTGATTCATTGCATCCTGCTTCAAGCCAACACTCTTGCTCTCCTCCAATTTCATTTTCCATGTCTACCTTGGTCATCCTTCCTTTGTCTTTCCTTTCATTTCAAACTCCAATGCTTTTCTCAAAACACGCCCATCATCCCTACTTCAACACATGCCCATATCATGTTATTACGTTTTCAAAGTCACTTGCCCGATGAACAAGTGCTCAGACAAGCACCCCAAGTGCTTGGGCAGACTGAAAGTTGTCAATTTTTTAGTCTCATTTCATGTTTTGGAAGCTGAAAATCACTAACATATTAAAATCAAGTGGGTGGGGTACTGGAAAACAGTGAGTTGCCATGGGAACATAATTTTTCTAGTCGCAGGTGTGTTTCCTGTAGAACTATTAGTCTACCAAGTCTCAATGGTCTGTGCTGCATATTGATCTAGATAGCTCTATTTAATTAATATATACTTGATATAAAATTGGGTTGAGAGGCATTTTTATTTGCACATTTTACACATTTTTCAAACTTTAATATCTCCAGTACTAATGCAGATATTTGCAAATGGTAAACAGTGTTTTTATTCTTTCATGGAATTCTATGTGATATACCTAAAAATCTGATCATTATAGTACCACCAAGTAATAATCTTTATGGCTACAGCGTCAATAGACATGTAGCCATATTGCTAACGTGTTGGTAAGTGAGTCTGTTACACCATAACAGGACTCCTATTCAAGTTACCAACAAACACAGGAGGACCGCAAAACTTCGAAACACTGTTCTGAATGGATTAACTGTCATCTGATTAACTTCCCAACCAATAAAAACTTCGAAACATTGATCAGAATCAATCAACAGTCAGCCAATAAACTTCCAAACCCCTCATTGGCTCTTTTTGACATCTTGACTATCGATAAAGACTCGTGGTTTCATGCAGTAGCCAGAAGCGCTTATAAAGTGCCATTTATTAAATTAAAGTCATTTCTTCATCTATAACTTCAGAAGCAAAGCATAGTAGTTCAGTTGTACTCTTCAGTTCTGTGTTGCTTGGTTTAGGAGACTGTGCTTCATGGGATAGATTAGTGGATAGGATATTAAGTGGTTGTTTTAAGTTTCTATAATGCATCAGTTGTTATTTCAATGTTATTTACTGTAATTATGAATCATTTGCTAAGTTTTGTTTTTCTGTACACAGTGGGGAAACTGATGAGAACAAGAATGGTATTATTCAAGGTACATATTTATTTACAAACAATGTTTTTTGAACAAGAAGTATTAGTTATAAAAACTGATGTTTAGGTGCATCTAGTGCTATTGTCAAGGTTACAGATTAATTAAAAAGTGGTTTACGTATGAAACAACTTAATTTTGTCATAAACTGCTTTTTTATTTTTAATTATGTAACCTAGAGGATGGTGATAGATGCACCAAAACGTCGTTTTTTATCACTATTAGTAGTATTTCTTGTTTCATGTATTTCTAAGTTGTTTCACACATTGTTTTTTGACTTGTATAACTTCCACATTATGAATGGAGATAGCTTCAGGACTTCATCTGCAATATGGTTCAGCATACCATTTGGACAATTCAGGACTCACATTGCTTATTCAAGATGCATGACATTTGAAAAGACTGCATGAATTTAGAGCTACTTACATCCTTGGTTAAACAAAAAATGCTAAATTACATATCAAATTTGTTCCATCTGCCATTCATGGTTCAGTGAATATAAAAACAAACCAGTCTGCCATTCAGCTTCGATCATAATAATAATAATAATAATAATAATAATAATAATAATAATAATAATAATAATAATAACAATAAATACTTAATGACAACTCCCCAAAGGGCTTTTCGGTGTCATGTTAAAGTTCCCCACTCTCCCAGTTAAGAATCCCAACTGGTAGGAGGCAAACCAGTTGGCTATTTACAAGCGTGGTGAGTTTGTCCCTGGTATCACCGAGGACCAATTCATTCAGTAGTCCGAGTCCAGGATTTGAACCTGGGTCTTCCGCATTCAAATCCCCAACTCTGACCTCTGAGCCACGCTGCCTCCCTATGTACTTTATTTGCCAAAGGCCTTTAGGCTCATGCCCTCCTCAGTGACAAGTAAACTAGAGAGTGGCAAATACAGCATTAGTACATAATATACTGTATATACAGGCCCTCCGATATTATGCGATCATGCAATCCCGCATAATCGACCCAAAATCGCATAATGCTGCATAATTCACAAATTTTCGCATAATCCCGCAGAAATCGTACTACTACCACAACAAGAAACGAGAGATAGCTTAAAATCCTACAAAAATTTGCTTTGGCAGGCACGAAAATGCCACCTGTTTTTTTTTTTTTTGCTCAAACTCAAAAACATGATCATGCGATCTTGTTTGCTAACACAAAATAATTAAATCTTAACAGTTATATTTTGATAAAAGCACAAAAATACTAATTCTTTGCATAACGCCAATACCTTCTCGCAATGACTATACATAATACAATCCAAACAAAAGAGATTTCGAGTTATCGTTCTTGAACTTTCGAAACAACTGAAAACAAAGAAGAAACACAATAACCGGCAAATATATTTCATTTGTACTGACCATCGTCGCCTTTTAATTTCATAGCGAAGAACAACAAAAACAATGCAAACACTGAATCGGTTGCAAACAACCTCGCTATTTGGCAAAAATGACCAAACAGAAAGAAGAGTTCGGCGCATTCAAACCATTTTTACCATTACATCAGAAAAAATGAAACTAGCGAAAAATAGAGCATATATTGTTATTAAATATTTTGATGAAAAGAAACAAAGGATGTCTTTGATAAATTATGATTAAGTATCAAACTGTCATCCACAAAATCGCCAAAACTTCATGCCATGACAAGGTGGCTATAGTTTCCAAGAGTTTTGCTGGGACTGGATGCGAGAATGAATAAAGGCAACGTAATAGCGCACGTTGTCCAGCGGTTAGCTTCATGCGCTTCAACCTGAAAGCAACAAATGGGCGTGGGTTTGAATCACTGCAGGGTCATATTGATTTTTTTTTCAAATAAATTTCTTTTTTTTTTCACATAAATTTCTTTTTTTTAAGCAGTAGATGGTGCTGCAGTACATTTTCTGTGCTCAGTTTAAGCGAGACCGAAATCAATTTTAGAATGATTAAAGGATTTGTTTTAAGTTTTAAATTTTTTGCAGCAAAGATTTACTTTTCCTGACCAATGCTTTTACGATTTTTATCCTGCAGTTTTGTTAGTAATGGATAAGTACTTGGTTAAAATAGCTGCGATTTCTGATGAAAAGAAAAAGAAAGGAGATTGCCAACGAAAATAACTGCAGAAGAACGCCAGAGAGATAATCCAAAAGGAACATTCCATGTCGAACGAAATAAGTTGTTCTGTTCCTCGTGCAACGTAATTCTCGACTGTTTAGGAAAGTCTGTTTTAAATCTTCACTTGAAGTCTTAAAGGCACAAAGGGAATGCTGAAAGGAAACCGGGAAAAACAGTACACCCTCAAGACTGTTTTGAGTTGTAAAACTGAAGCACGAATTGACAATGCAAAATAAGGGATAATAAGAGTTTAAAATCTGTTTCATGGAGTTTTCCCCCTATCAACCCTATAAATGGCTTAAATGTTACCTAACAAATCACATAACTTAGTGCATAATACCCAAGAAAATCGCATAATTTACCGCATAATCAGCCCTAAAATGCCACATAATTTGCCATTTTTCATCGCATAATATCGGAGGGCCTGTATATAAGTATAAAATAGCTATGTTAGGATGCCTGTGTGCAATGCAGGGATCCACCCTATTTATTGCTATAACCCATTTTATGAATCATAATTCAACATGGTCATCAGCATCATCTTTGTTTACCATCCCTAATTTCCCACTTTTGAAGTTAGACGTGATGTATATGTTAATGCCTCCACTATTTTCTATCCTCTGCCATATCTTCTGTGATATTTTGCTTCCTGCAAACAAAGCTTAGAATCTTCAACTCCAATATGAAATCAGTACTCCTGTATGGTTCGGAAACCTGGCGTCTAACATCAAGAAGTTACAAGTATTTGTAAATCAGAGACTCTCACTGCTACATTTGTGGAATATTTTGGCACAACAAAATTACCAACGAGGAGTTATGGCAAGGGATAGATCAGGAGAGGATAGAAGTTGTAATCAGAATTAGAAGGAAATGGGGTTGGATTGGGCATCCTCTGAGAAAACCCTTGAATAACATCACACGACAGTCCTTAGAGTGGAACCCACAAGGGAAAAGGAAGAGGGAGCGACCAAAGAAGCCATGGAGGAGAACAGTGACAGAGGAACACCAGAAAGTTGGAATTTTGTGGGAGCAACTCAAAAAGACTGCTAAGAACAGAGTCTGTTGGAGAAAGCTGGTGGAGGCCCTATGCTCTGGTAGGAGTGAAGAGGTTTAAAAATGTCTTCTTCCACAACTTCTCTCCAAGTCTTCTTTGGCCTACCTACTGACCTATCTACCTTCCACCTCCAGCTCCATCTATTTCCTAAGTATGTTATTCTCATTCCTACATATTACATGACCAAACCATTTCAACTACATGCAACCTCAGGAAAGGAAATAAGCTTTGAAATTTTAGAACCCCTTAGTTTTGGAAAGGAGCTTCCTTGATCAGGCTGAGGTTCCTAAGGAATCTTAATAGTCAGAGTTATGTATCGGAAACCGAGTATTCTTAGTCAATATTTTTTGTGTTAGTGTTTAATAATTATTGTATTTGTGAACTTGGCGTCAATCAGAGGGATGTAGGAGATTTAACAGTTTGAGTGATCTAATACAGCTTCTTTATATAGACTGAACTACCTAAAGATCTATATAATATATATTATATTGAAGGATTTAGGAATTTGATGAAAAGGGTTTTAGAAAGATTTGAAAAAGGTTTTGAATTCAAACAAGCATCTTTAACTAGGAATCATTGTTTACCATCTCCTTTGGTAGCATGTAATCCTAGGAAGGTTAATGAACAAAGATGAATAACAATGAGTTTTATTAAATATACTTCAGGGCTTGCCATTTGGAAATCCCTGGTGAGTGAAATGAAGCTTACCTAAACTATTTGAGGAGAGCGATTCAATTTTACCCATTAAGATAGTGACTGAAAATACTAAGCTGAAATAGATCTACTCTACATTGAAAAGTTTCCTTATTTTATCCAATTCTCAATTTTAACAACAGTGGTAGGTGAGTGATTTATTACTCTCCTCGAATCAATTTTGTTTGAGTGATGACAAGCAATTGATCGCATCCCTCAAACAGCATGGTCTTATAATTAATTTTGTGGTCTTTATGCACGGGCTTGCTGAGATGTTATTGTACAAAATCTCAGGAAAATGTCTTCAGTTGGCAAAACTGTTACTGAATTACAGTATGCTGTACATTCTATATTAATATTAGATGTCCCATTACAATACAGGAACAGTGTTTAATATACTGGACTAACAGTTTTAGGGAAACTTGTTTTACATTACTATAACTAGTTTTTTCTACCGCATTCAGAAGTTGTGTTTTTGTAAGCCTTTTAGGAATGTGACCCAAATTGTATCAAGTCCAAAGCTAATTCCTTTATGAGTCAAGTGGTTCTTGGAGCTAGTACTTATCTCCAGTTTCTGTAGTTTTAAGTAGATGAAAGTTTTTATTTCCTCTGGATGGGGCACTAATCCATCGCAGGTTATCTCCCAGCAGACATTGGTACTCATTTACCTACCCCTGAAAGATGGAAAGCTGAGTTAGCTTAAGTGAAAAATCTTGAGGTCGCACAAACAGGGTTGTCAATATGCACTGGCGACCAGCTATATCACTGGCTACTCGAAGGTTTTTGCCGGCTCAATACTAGCGGAATTAAGCGGGAAAAAAGCGGACATTAGAAAAACGACTTAACAAAAGAATAGATGAAATAAAAGTGCCGTCAAACTTCAGAATATCTCCGCCAACATTAAATTTTATTGACAACCCTGCACAAATATTTTAACATTATAAATCATGATAGAGCTGGGGAGGTAAACTGGGGACCTTACTAACTGCAACAACCATGCTCAACCATTGTATTGAGTACTACCCTATTCATATTCAGTATAATTCATCTTACTGAAGTGAATTAAGACAGCCTGTGAACATTTCAAGGGAGCAATGTGGTTTGTGCAGTTGGTAAGATCTCTGTCTTTCAACCTTAAAATTCCTTTTTTTCTGCCAAGGCTAACTCAGGTTTCCAGCCTTCCAGGCTAGGTGAGTGGGCTAGGTAAATCAAAACTTGAGTGTCTGCTAGGATTTAACCTGCAAAGGATTAGTGTCCTGTCTATCGAAGTCAAAGATTCCAAAGCTAATATCTACAATTAGTTTGACTCCCAAATAAGCATTGTATTATAAACAGGGTGACAATCGGTGACAAGTACTGGACCGTTTAATTACGGTGTTACTGCTGTCTGGTTAGCCAAGTTGATTAGGTGCCAAGCTATCATGTGAGAGGAGTGGGTTTGATTCCCAGTCAGACCGACACTCAAAACAATGCAGACAACCCAGGTGCTTGTGGTTTGGTCTGCTTTTTTACACAAAGGAGACCAACTGTCCAGGTAGTTTTCAGCAATTTTAAGCTAATTAGTTTTGATACATTTAAATGTTTTTTCTAAACATGCTAGAGCTCCTTTTTTAGGACAACCTCAAATTTTGAGGGGACTAAAGATTAAAGAAATTTTCCTTAAAATTGAGTACTGGCACGTGTCTGTCTTGTAAAAGGTAGACCTCCTTCCACCAAATGAAAGGGTGGTAAAAAATGGTGTCCCCAGACAGTTAGTAGGCCTCTTGTCAGCTTTAAGACTTGACACCTAAACAAAGTAGTTTATGTTATTGTTATATTTTAACTTGCTGTTTTTTGTTTTCTTTTTGTAACTGATATTGCTCCATTTTTATGCCATTTTAGGACAAATTGACACTTTTCTGAATGCAACTGGTAGAAGACAAGCAGAACTTGTGGCTACCAGGCTTCAGAATGATATATTTACTCATGTTTACAGTAGTGACTTGCAAAGGGCTGCTGAGGTAAATAACTATGGTACAAACTTACTACTTACTTACCTACTTACCGATGTGCTTATGTACGTACTTACATACTACCTTACATACTTAAGACGAGCCGGTATGTCAACTTCATCTGTCGGTTTTCAGTTTAGATTTTATCGTCATGTTTTAACAGTGACAATTCATGATCGTGACGCTATTAATGCCATATCCAAAGCAAAATCTGATAAAATAAAAGTTTAATATCGAACGTTTTAATCTGAAGAAAATGATGTGTCAAGCAAGAGCAAGATTACCAGTACGCTGCGTTTCTTAGTTTGTTTTGAAACTTCATGCGAAACAGCCGGAAGGCAAAGAGTTTGAATAAGTACTGTAGCAGTCCAAGAAGATGAAATAATATAACAAAATCTCGATTATGAGGCCTTGTTGGTTAATTTTTCCTTTCACTAAAAAGGTTTTTCAAATTTCGTTGCAGCTATATGAAACACTGGCAAAAACACAAAAGTTAATCTTTGTCGCATTGTGTTTAGCTGAGCAAATTGGCCAAACAGGTCATTTTAGTGGGTCCATTAACACCCTTACCAACTGAGCTATGAAGTCACAGCTGTTGGAAGTAGGTCATTTTGGTGGGCCCATTAACAGTTTTACCATCTGAGCTACAAAGCCACGACTGTTCAGAGCAGATCATTTTTTGTGGCCCACCATTAACATGTGGGAGCAACTACTCAGTTGGTAAGAGTGCCACACAGGTATTGCAGAGGTCACAAGTTCGAGTCCATACAAACATGTGTGAATTTGTCTTTTACGGATATTTAAACAACGTAAGATCTGCAAATACCCTAACTTATAACCTTGTTAATTGAGGATGCTGTTGTAACAAAACAGTTCAATTTTCATTTCCATTCATTATATTATATTACTGAATAATATTATTTCTGTTTTCCATTTAGACAGCTCATAAAATTGTAGAAAAGAACATGTTTTTCAAGAATGGTAATGTGATTTATGATTCTCAGCTGCGAGAAAAAGTGAGTGAAATTAACGGTAAATATAACAACAGTGCTTTCCCCTTTTTGTAATTTTCTTTTATTATAAGCGTATAATGGCTGTTAAGTTTTTGGAAAATTGGTATATATTAACATTGAGCTTAATTTCAGGACAATAACTATTGGCAGAAAAGAACGACAGAGAAACAGAAATTTACAATGGCGTATCAATTTCGTTTAATATCAGTGGCTTTAAGTCATTCTGTAGGCTAGACTAGAGCTCTTCTTGTCTCTGTTGTTCTTAATTAAAGCCTTTGCAAATAGTTCCCTGATGGCATCCTTTATCTTGCCAACATATATAGCATCGGAAGGGCAGTTCAATTCACTGAAATTACTCTTTTGTTAGTATAAAGTTTGCTTGTAAGATTTTTTGATAATCATTTACTAAGAACTAGGGCTGACAAAAATATAGAAGCATCGCTATCAGGTTTCATAATATAATTTTCTTGTTAAAACCGTACACTGATAAATATTATAAAATACATGCTTTCTGCAACTAAAACTGCTGCCTTCGTCAGGTAAAATCTAACCCTTATACTCTTCTGGGACAGTATAATATCATTTTAAACAAACATTAATTTAATGCCTTCATGTTTTACATTTATTTTATCTTTTATATAGTATTCGCTTTATGTTTTATCCATTTTGTTTACTAACTTTAATATTTAACTTCCATTATTTTGTCCGTTTTACTCATTGTACCTGACAAAGGCAGCAGTTTTAGTTGCCAAAAGCTTGTATATTGTAATTATTATTTTATCAATTTTCGTTTTTAACAAAAAATTATTATAAATTAAGGCTGATGTAACAATATTCCTTCCAACGGTACTTTAGGTATTAAAAGCGAATTTTATATTAAAAATATTTTAAGCTGATATCTATTAAATCATAAAAGTCAGTATAACTTGCATTGTAGAAGTCAGCAATGCTAGGTGATCAATCATTTCATGTTGCTGCACCAAAACTTTGGAATATTTAAAACCGAAAGAAATAAAGTAAAGTATCAAATGACTACAAATGAGGAGGGCTGATTACCTTAAGAAGCGTATCGCTTCCTATCAGTCATCCTCGCCATTTCCTTCCTAAATTTTATTGTAATTAGGGTAATTAATGTTGATAAAAAAATGGCAAATAAACTGATACTGAAATAAGAAATATTTTAAATATAGATAGTTTTAAAAACTAGGCAATTAAATACATTTTTATTTATAAAAGCTTTTAATATATTATTTAGTATGTTTTAAAATTATTAATTTAAT
>JAOBAY020065016.1:0-12407 GCA_025331085.2 Zoanthus sociatus
GAGCCAATGACAGTAGGACAGAATTTTCTTATATTCGTTCTGGACGATTTCAACGAAGCCTGTTCGTTTGTTGCACTACGAGTAGAGTAATTATGTTGGTCAGCCACATAAGAAAAATCGTATTTGTTAGTATTGTCGTTATGAAGATTTTCATCAAAAAAGAAGTTTGCATATAGTTTTACAATATCAGTAAATTTTAGGAGACTTAAGTCGATATAGTGAGGAGATATGTGATCATGTAACACGATGCTCAGAGCTTTGTTTTGGAGCTTTACAATTCGATCCAATGGACTCCAATAATTATTACCCCATAAGGGGCAGCCATAAATTAAGTATGGGTATATTAGAGAACAATAAATATTGAATAAAGGTTTGGTTCCTAAATGTCGTTTGATTTTGGTCATTATATTGACGCTTTTACTAGTTTTATCTGAGTTATAATCAATGTGGTCGTGCAATGAAATATTGCTGTCCATTATTACCCCTAAATATTTAAAGTTATATGTTTGTTCCATGTCTTCATCAACCAACATCACTGGAGGATACAAGTTATAATTCACTTTTTGCCGTGGTTGAAAAATTATATACTTTGGTTTTGATAATTAAGTGTTAATTTATTTGAGGAAAGCTAGTCGAGAATTTTTTGAAATTCCATATTTACTTTTGGAATTAAGAGATCTAAATCATGTTCACTGACAGTTAATGAGCCATCGTCAGCAAACAGTCTTATATTAAAATAACTTTTAGCATTGGTGATGTCGTTAATATATATAAGAAAAAGTAAAGGTCCTACAATAGAACCTTGGGGGATTCCAGAGTTGACTGGAAGTGTCTTAGAGAAGAAACCATTAACAAAAACACGTTGTTTTCTTTTTTGTAGGTAGGATTTAAACCAATGATTTTCTAAAACTTGTATTCCATAGGAATCCATTTTTGAAAAAAAGAATCGAATGATTGACTGTGTCAAATGCTTTACTTAAATCTAAGAACAATGTTAATACATAACTGCTTTTGTCGAGGTGTGAAGATATTTCATCAACAAGATCAATAAGGCCAGTCAGTTTTACTGCCGGACGGAAACCGTAGTGGTTCGGAACTAGAAGTTTTCTTGAAATTAAATATGAATTTAGTTGAACGAAAATACACTTTTCGAATAATTTGCTTAAAGCAGGTAGAATCGATATTGGTCTATAGTTATTACATAATGTTCTAGAGCCTTGTTTAAAGATAGGTATAACTTTAGCTATTTTTAAGATGTCTGGGAACTTTCCATTTGATATAGATAAATTAATGATGTGAGTTAGAGGCTTGTATATTTCAAAAGCAGCTACTGATAGCAAGAATGGGTGCATTTTATCTATTCCCATTGATTTCTTTCTATTTAGTTCTGTAAGCATTAAAAATACTTCAATTTCACTTACTTTATCAAAACGAAAACGCGATTGTTTATGTGATATGTATGACGGAAATTTACGATTAGTCTTTGTTATTTTCGAAGCTAGGGTACCAGGAATACTGCAGAAGTATCTATTAAGAGCGTTGGAAATAGATTTCGGCTGATGAAGTTGCTTATCTTTTACACTTAATTTATCTATATGAGAGGATGGTTTACTTTTATTGATTATCATGTTAATGTTATCCCATGTCTTTTTCATATCGTTAGAGTTTGCCAGTACTTCATTATAGTAGAGATCGCGATAGTACTTATTAATATATACTATTTTGTTTCGGTAAATTTTATATTTATTTAAAAAACAGGGGTTGCGAGTTTGAAGCCACTTTTTATATAATTTATCCCTGGTTTTAATTGACTTGAGAAGTCCTGTGGTTATCCATGGCTTTGTAGTGCTACTTTTTATGTGAAAGGTCTTAAGAGGAGCGTGTTTATTACTTATTCTATTGAAAAAATGAGAAAATCTTGAGAGACCTTCATTGCCATTAGCACAGTTGAAGACCGAAGTCCAATTTACTTGCTTTAATTCAGAATGGAACTTTGGACATGCTTAAAGTTTCTTAATTCTATGACATCAGGCAAAGGATTTTCATCCGAAGCGTAAATTATACAAAATATGGGTAAAATGATCAGCAATCATTCTGGCAATGCTACCACTAATACAGCAATTTACAAAGTTTGTGTGAATATGGTCGATACAAATTTGTGTAGTTTCTGTGACTCTAGTCATCGTGCATTTTTGCTGCTTTTTCTAAAGATAATTACGTATTATATAAAACATTTACCTGTGCGGAGAATTTGGTCAAAACAACAAAGTGGATCGTTTTGGGACACAATTAACAACCACTGGGGTCACACACAAGGGTAGAGAACTTGCGTATGTCAAGAGACTCTTTTGAAAACCTCAGTGCTGAGATAACTCATCATATTGAACGTCAGGATACACATTTTCGTAGCGCTATCCCCGCAAGAGAGTGTGTTGCAATTGCTTTGTATCGACTCGCTGATACAGTATCATACCGAGCAATTTCAAATCTTTTTGGTTGTGGAAAGTCATCAGCGTGTACAATAGCCATGCAGGTGGGTAAATCTATCATGGAAGGAATGTTCAAGAGCTACGTGCGGCTTCCAACAGTACACGAAGTAGAGGATGAGATCACTGGGTTTTACAGTCTAGCAGGATTTCCTCAAGTTGTTGGTTCAGTTGATGGCTGCCATGTTCCCATAATGGTGCCCCACGAGCATAATGAAGACTATAAACAGAATCTTTTTTTATTCTATCATTTTACAAGGACTTGTTGACATTGACTACTTTTTAAGGGATGTTTGCATTGGTTGGCCTGGAAAGGTACATGATGCATGTGCTTCCAGATCTTTCCTCCCACTTGGCCTCAGCAAAAGGGTTAATGGAGTAGTCGTACCTCTACTCATCATTGGTAATTCTGTATATGGTCTCAAGAACTGGTTGATGCAGCCGTATTGTGATTGAGGCAATCTGACATCATCAGAAGTAGCATTTAAGAGTCAATGTCTGTCTCAAGGGTGTTAAGGCCAGGGTCAGGCTATGAAAATAAAAAACTAACATTTTATTTTATATTTCCCTTATTTTAGCATCATTTTACACGAAACTTTGCACTATGACAGTATTCGGTATCCTCAATCTTTTGAACTTTTTTAACATATCATTAAATGAGCACGTGACTTGTCACGCGATATTAAAACCGACTCTCAAATACATAAAAATGGGGTGAGAAAAGACGGTTGAATTAAAACTAACTCCAAGACAAATCAAATCCTTAATAAATTTGCTAAAAGTCTAGGCTTAGATTGGTTGTCAGTGTGATAAAAAAGTGCTCAAAATAGACAACGAACTTGAGATTTGCAATTCAGAGTTGTTTAGTTGTCAAAAGAAAGAAGCAATTTTCATGAAATCTCCCAAACTACGCCTAGACGGCCAGATTATTGATCACTTGAAGCAAATATGATAAAATTTCTTCTTAGAAGTTGTGTTTTACTAACTCCATTTTTAAAGGAAAAACAGTTCTGTTCGCCGATAAAAATCGCCATTTTGTGAGCCCCGGTTGAGGCCTGGATCCTAATACAGGGAATTTTGAATATAATTATGAGTTGTATGTCTGCTATGCAGCAGCAACATGGGCTTGAAATAGGTAAATTGAAAATGAATTCAAGATGGCGGAAGAAAACGAAGTTTTCGAGTCGTTTTGTTGGTTAATATATTAGCAGTTACGTGAGAGTTTTGGACATGTAGGTAATCAAGAGGATGAATATTCATTGTATCATCTTTACGTTATTTTAAAACAGAATATGTATTTTTACTGTTTAACATTGTTTATTAGAGGTTAAAAGCTGTTGTATGATTGATCTTAATATGAAGACGAGAAATACCAGAAATAAATATTTCTATTTAAATTTCCGTTATTTTCTGTTGATTTGCGCTATACATCAGCAGCCTTTACAAGAAGTACATGCGTACTACATTAGTTAGCTTTAGGCGCCAAATTGAAAAAAAAATTACAGAGATTGTTGAGGTGGAATTGAAGTGTTATGACTGAGTTAGTTAATTGCGGATTTGCAAGGGTATTCCTTTGCAAAAGTAAGCGTTTGGCTTTAGAAAATCTACAAAGAGGAAGCAATGAAAGTCTTACGAAGTTTAACATTAGGATTTTGGATGAACGCTACCGATTGTTCAATGAGAAATTCAACTACTACGAAAGGATGTATCTTGATAGAGGTAAGGTGTTCTTTCGTTTTTAATGCATTATTTAGTTTAATATATATACAAATGGATAAACTATGAAACAGATAAGCAAATAAATAAAATCAAAAACTGAATGAATAGAGCACACACACTAAAAGTGCACAACATAAAAAGTACTACTGCAATTACTGGAAAAATGTGGTAATTATTTTTATTTCTGTTTTTAAAATTAACTGCTATTCCGCACAATTAAAGTTATTAAGCACAATTTATATATTTCACAATTTTAATATTTGTACTCTAAAATCATGCATTTTACAAGATTTGACAAAAATAAAAATGACAAAAACTAATTAACAAATAGGGGCTGGTTGTATGAAGGGTGATCAATAACACTAAAAAATCATATACACCAGATAACTCTTTCATGGTGGACAATACTTTTTCCAACCTTCATACAACCAGTTCCAGTCAGCAAATTTTACTATTACAAGATTACCAAGAAAGCTATGGACAGAAAACAATAACAATTACCCTTTTTAGTATTAGAAAAGTAAAATGTAAATAGTACATAGTGATTGATTTTTGAACCACAAATTATGGTCACACTTTCACAATAATTCAAAATAGAACAACAATGTACAATTTAAAATAATTAATTTGCACGTGACTATTTCTATCATTATAGCTTAGTTGTGATATGATTGTGTAAGAGTATTACCCCAATGCTCAATTCATTCAAAAATTTACATTTTATTCAATATATATTTGAGTTATCTTTAACTGTAATAAAAGTCTTAAGTAATCATTACAATATTTATCATTGAACATTACATGTAACAATGTTCTTGACCAGTGCTAGTAAAAACTATCACTAATTTGTATTGCTTAGTCTTTGATTATTGACTTATTTGTGTTTAGATAAACAAACATAAAATATCAAAAGGTCTTGTTGCCAATATGACCCAGGAAAACAATGTATTCATTATTTTAGAAAAAATTTTAAGCTGTAAACTTACATAATCTCTTTTTTTATTCACAGCGAAATTCAATAAAGCATACAAAATTATTGATGAAAGAATTTCTAACTGGAGAAGTAAAACTGATAAAGAGCAGTATTTAAACAATTTTTCTGAAGAACTGTGGAACAAGTGTGCCGAGGGGCGAAAGAGGATGCACATCATTTCCAAATGTGATTGTTGCCAAACAACAACAGTTCACTTTCCTATACGGCATGGGTCTAAAAATACCTTCAAAAAGCGTGAGCCTTTCACTCAACTAAATGTCACTGCAAATAAAGCCATCTCAAAATCTAGGAATACATCATGGAAGCCACTAGTGAAGCAAGTTAAAAAGAAATATACAAAAACTTTAACAAGGTATGCCAGGAGAATCTTGGTCAGTCATTGACAGATGTCTTATGCCAAGTCCCAGAAGCCAGACTCCAAAAGAAGGTCTCACAAGCTGAAAGGAAGAAAAAAAACAGGGACATTAAACGTCAATTTAAAAGAAATATTGAAGAAACATGGCAGAAAAATGATGTAAATTCACATTTGGAGCAAAGAACATCATTTAGGGCAAGAAACATGCAGCGGTTCAATCAATCATTTGAAATGCCAGCTGATGCAAAGCAAAGAGTTGCAGAGGGAAAAAACAGAAAGGAAAAAAGTCATAGTCCAAAATACATAGCTGGAGACCTGGATGAAGTACTAATTGATTTTCAAACATGGACCCCAGGGAAACCAATCAACTGGACTGCCAAAGCCAAGGAATTTAACATAAAGAAAGAAGGAGGACAAGACACACCCCAAAATGCTGGTCAGATCTTAAAGACATTCTTGAAAAATAAAGGGTTAGATATAACTCCTTTTGAGAAAACAGGTATGTACAAACATGATATCAGTTGGATACAAATAAAAAATAACTAAATCAAAAATATCAAAAATATAAAACGATTTCCCTAATGGCCTATTTTCTTGATAATTTAGACCAAAAGAGGGTAAGAAGGAGGCTTCTCAAGCAGCCTGGAGGTGAAATATCAGTTCCAGTTCCAAGGAAAAACAAAGAAATAAAAAATGAAATTCAAGAAAGTGTAAAGAATGGTGTGTACAACCTTGGCATTCCAGTAACTGAGCCAACATGTCAGAAAGCTGTTGTGGCAAATGATGGCAAGTTTCAGCTTAAACCATTTAAGGTGTCTGGTAGAAAAATTCCACTGACAGACATCAGAAGAAAAACACTAGAAAAAGAAAACCAATATTTAAGATTGAATCCAGACAACCACTATGAAAGTCTTGCAGAAGAAACCATTGATCACAGGCTAAAATCTCTGGGTGAGTTCTATCAAGGGAGTTATGAAGAAAAGAAAAAGCAACTGAAGTGCATAGAAAGCCAACGTCACTGGATGATATGGCATGACCATTCTTCCCTGGCAAACAGTGGTTTCATGTTGTTTTTAATGCGCCAACTTTATGATCCAGCAGTACACCTGACAAAATCAGAGTATCAAGAAAAGACAGGAAGGAACATTGATGTACAGGCCACAGTGGAAAAGCCACATATTTATATTCTGGCAAAAGCTAGAGCAACAGTTGAAGACCAATTAAAATTTGTTGAAACGAGACACGAATGCCTCAAAGAAATGTCTCAGCCTTTACAACATAAAGGTTTTACAGTGCATGACAAAATGCGGCTGATGAATGGAGATAAGCCAGCTGTCCAGTTTGAAAGTGGCAACCAAAAAGGAGGGCATTACCCCTGTCCTGACTGTGATACCCTTATGGCAATGTCCGATGACTACACCTACACAAAGTACAGAAACCACCGAAACCTTGAAGAAAGAAAAAGCATAGTACTTGGTGGCAAATTTGGAAAGGTAAAAAATGTAGATCCATTCAAGAACTTGAAAAAGGCAGAAGTCATTCAAGAATTAAGAGCAAGGAGGAAGGATGTAAGTGGAGATAAGAAAGAGCTTGACAACAGACTTCAGGAGATTCTGTGTGGAGCCATGAACATTCCACCACTTCTCAGCAATACCGATCTATCAGTCAAAGAATTAAATTTGCAGGAATATGAAGTTTTGGCTTTTGAGCCTTTACATGACACTATGAATCATATTGCCAATGTGATTAAAGAAATCCCACACCATATTACTGATGCCAAGGTGCTTATTACCATCAAACAAGTAGTTGCAGTATTATTTGACAAAGAAAAAGTCAGGGGTATAGACTATCACCGTGCTCTGTTAACGCTTACAGCAGCAATAGTAGGAGATGTTTCACAAGATTTCATAACTCTTCTTCTATCATTCATTGAAATGACAAAGGTGTTTTATGCACATGAAGAAGAACGCTGCCCTAGGCAAATTCTCTGGCTATACAATATTTCATGGCTACACAGCAAAGCAATCCTGAAAACACTATGCCCTCCAAAAGCTTTAACCTACAGAAAGCTATTCGGTATATATTACCATGCCATTATTGATCATGCACCCCTTACACATCGCATTCTATGTTTACGCTTCATCAACGCTGAGCAAACTGAACGCTGCTTTGACCAGATTGTAGACATAACAAAAAAGACCTGGAACAAACACGTTGAAGATCTAGCTTCAAATCCATTTTTACATATTCAGGCTGAAGAACTCACCAGAGTAGCTGTAGATGAAGTACAGGTACAAGAAAGGGAGATAAAGAGGATTGCATCCCATTTGCCAAATTTAACTAATATGGTTGTTGAGAAAGAACTAATGGTGAAGAAAGCAAAAGAATGGCAAGCCCACTTAATGCAGATAGCAGATTTTCTTGTACCTGGTCCCGGTGTATGGTGGAAATGGGAGGCTGATGGAAGTGTAATGTTCTTTGATTCTCCTGAAGAGGCTAACTACAAAGCTGAGGGTCCAACATTACATCACTTTCGATCAAGCACAATAATAAGGAACTATCATTTTTGAAAGAGAGTTGGAAGAAATACTGCAATGACAACATAGAACTCCCCTTATATAAGCGATGTGACACTGACGGAAAGCCACTAAATGACAGTGACAATGACAGTGACAACGACAATGACAATGACAGTGCAAACTTTTTCTTTTTAGCTGAATGTCAAGAGCCAAAAAATCTGCCATATACTACTACAGTGGCTGTCCCATCTCAACGTATGTATTACAATTATCGCACATGTTCATAAAATATACAATTTATGTTCATGATATGTTCAGGCTACAACTAACTTGCAGATAAGAGAAAACATATAATACTGTATATTAACAGTTATCACAAAAGTAAATTATCAAAAAAGTAAGAAATCTTGTTTAAACACTCAACTTGAAAACTTCTTCCATGCCACTAAATGACAGTGCAAACATTTTCTTTTTAGCTGAATGTCAAGAGCCAAAAACTCTGCCATCTACCACTACAGTTGCTGTCTCACCTCAGCGTATGTATTACATTATTATTGCACATATGCTCATAAAATACATGATATCCTCAGACTACAACTAACTCGCAGATAAGAGAAAACATATAATATATAACAGTTATATAAAATCTATATAATTATAATAAAGATAGAATAAATGTGGTAGAACAAACAATGTGCTTTCAGTAGAAGGATCCAAGAAGGATACTGTGCTTCAATGTCAATTAATAATAAGTATAAAACAAAGCAAACATGAAGTAAACTTCTAACTGATCCTGCTTTAATGTTTTCTTCGTTTTATACTTTATATATATATATATATATATATTGTAATTTATTATACACTAAGGCTACCACTATCTTGCAGATAAGAGAAAACAATATAACAATTATTGTTAGTTTTGCAATGCCCATTTCAGCTGTAACAGAGGAAAATATACAAGTTTAATAGAACACATCAAATAGGTGGGAAAAACAACTCCACCATCTTGGGAGACATGCTAATATATTTAGCCTCGTTCTTATATTATGCAAAACGAACATATAGGGGAGAGGGTTTGTATTCTAACACCACCACTCAAACACTAAATACTATATCAAAATAAAAACATAAAATATTTCTGAATAGCCTTATTTGCGTCAATAATCTGAGCTATTAGTATAAAGTTTTGTTAACTTGATGATGCAAATCTACTTGATCCCTACAATTGTCTTTACAAGATTTCTCTTCATACTGGTCATTGGTTTTGTAAAAACATCAGCCACATTGTCCTGAGGGGAATCATACAGTAGTTCATTGTAATACTACCATTTTTGATGTCAGATCTTATGAAATGATGTTTTAAAATGTCAATATGTTTGGTTCTTTGATTCCTGATAGGGTTCTTAGCTATAGCAATAGTGCCTTGATTGTCAACAAACTTTTTTAACATTAATTTCATTTAATAACTGTACATATTAAAAACTTAGTTTTAAAAAACGGTTGTGAGAATATACTCAGCTTCACACACAGACAAACCAGCTGTGGGTTGCTTCCTACTTTTCCATGAAATAGCAGCTTCCTTAGCTTCTTGTTTAACATGACTGAGTATCTTAAGGTACTCTCTATGTCTTCAGAGCCACACCAATCAGCATCAAAACTTCTCACATTTCTGGAAATTCAATTCATAATCAAGTGTTCCTTTCAAATATCTCAACACATTCTTAACTGCAATCCAGTGATGAACAATAGGGCTTTCAGGGCTTTCAGAATGTTTTGAAGTAAACGGTTACTCCAAAAAACTAGGTGGCATAGTCGCTTAAATGAATTTCTAACTGCTGGGTACATGGATTGTAAAATCCCGACAATCAAGGTAACTTCAATTAAAGGGAGCAAACAGTTATCGCAAGGACAAGCGAAAGGGGAAGCCAATAATGTACACCACAATTAATGAGTGTGGCTTTAAGAGGAAAGAGTCACAATGCTGTAGTTGTTTATTCGTCATAAAAAACCTGAGCAATGGAAAGAAAATAATTGATTCCAAGGGTTAAGAAGAATTTATTTTACTGCAAACATTGAGGTGAACCTGGCATCATTTGGCAAAATTGCCAAATTGTTGGACTTTTTATACCTTACAATAGAAAAAGTAGCCAGCGATGAAATGTAAAGTAGGCAGCAGAGCTTCTGCAGTCGCCAGCTTGTTCTGAAAGCTCTGGATTTTGAGAATATTATTGTGCAAGCTTTGAAACAATCCATGACATAAATGTATCAGTCCTTGTACAAGTCATTGCAAAAATCTAACTTCCAATGGCTTCTCTCTAATAATTTGAATCTAATGGTTCTGCATCCTCAGAGAAAATAAATTTCTGTTCACTTGGCAATGACTAAATCACTTACAAGTAGGTTTACACTCAATCATACCAAATGTTTCTAATACCTTGGTAAGGTATTTTTTTGACCCAATGTTATCTTTCCTGGTTCAACTTTAAAATCTACATCCAGAAATCAAGAAATTACTCAAGGTCTTTCATCTTAAATTTCTGAGACAGAAATTCTACAAAATGAAGACCCCATTAATTTCGCGTCAGTTGATGTCTGAGGAACTGCTTTGACCCAGTTTGACTGCTTCTAGTTTGACAGGACAGTAAAAAAACTGGTCTTCGTTTTGTAGTTTGAGGGGGGCTAATCTACAAAACGAAGACCCCCCCATTGATTTCACGTCAATTGATGCCTGAGAAACAGCTTTAACATGGTTTGCCCGTCTCTGGTTCGATAGGACAGTTAAAATGCAGGTCTTCGTTTTTGGGTCTTAGGTCTTCGTTTTGTAGACACGCTTAATACAATACAATTAAAAGAAAACCACTAATTACTTCACCTGAAGCGGCTGAACTTTTTAATACAGCTACTACACCTTCAGCACGAATTACATAGTCAGTTGCACTTTCTTCCCAACCTTTTTCAAATGTTGTGCACGAGTTCGGTATATCTGTAAAGCTTTCTTCATCACTAAAGCTAAACTTCTGTCATCGAGTAAATGTATCAACTTTCTCCCAGCACCTGGTTCATCTCACTGATGCTTCAACTTTAAGGTGAGAAGGTATCCATAAAACTTTGTCTCCCGTAATTCATATTATCTTTCATCTCCGTTTTAAGAAAATAAGCCTTTCCCTGGGCCCATGACCTGTTAAATTTGCGGTGGCTATTTGCTGGATAAGTCAACAGTAACAGAGGAAAATAAACAACTTTAATAGAACACACCAAATAAGCGGGAAACACGACTCTGCCATCTTGGAGACACGCTAATATATTCAGCCTCGTTCTCATAATGCAAACGGAACATATAGGAGGGAGGGTTTGTATTCTATGCAGAGCTCAGAAAGTGCTGGCGGGAAACTGAGGAAGTATTGTTATTTGAGGAAATTATACAACCCCTTTTGGCCCCCAAAATAATTGATTTTTTAAAACACTGATAGCATAAAGCTTACACTTCCAGGACTTTGAGAAAAAATTAATTCTCTTTTCCAAACAATTAACAACAAACAGTGGCTTTTAGTACTGCTTTTGTCCAGGTCGCACTTGAGTCGGCCACATTGACTTTGAATTTTTCGTTGAAACCCGTCGCCCTCACCACGCAGAACGTGTAATGGCCTCAAAGCCTGGCAGTTTGGCCTAGAAATGACTGATTTGTTACAGCAATATTTCGTGTGAGGATTCAAATACGATTCAACCTAGTAGCAAATTTATCTTGAAGGTAGGATTCCGAAAAAGTTGTGAATTTCAATATATTTTTGGAGATTTGGATCGTTCTAGAGTTCGAGTGGGTCGATGGCGTGTTTCCAACCTTTTCTTCCAACCTAAAACAACACATAATGATGAAAAAAATACAGATCAAGGTTTGTTAAGGTATTTGATATTTTATATTTCATTTTGAATATAATTTGGAAAACTAACGTAAAACCCCATACATATACTTTTGTTTATAGTGTTACAAATACAGGTTGGGCTACCTGTGGTTCAACTAGCCAACTATAAAGAAACTCGCCACTGCGACAGCATTTATATTTAAAATTGATATGTAAGCTAGAAGAAATAGCTCTTTCTGCCAGCTTCTTTAATTCTGATTCCAAAGTTTATCATCTGTAAAACCAGGGCTGTTGCTTATTCATATTAGCGGTTAATGTTCAAGGCCCATACTCAAAAATCCCCTCTCAGACATGACATCATTTTCTAACACCTTTCATATTTTTAGTACATATTTTTATAAAGTTCTGTGTAAAATTAACTTTGGACTTAGTATTTTTACTGGACTGACAATCTAGATTTTAATCTACTTTATT
>JAOBAY020065027.1:0-12407 GCA_025331085.2 Zoanthus sociatus
TATTCCTCCACCTCTCCCTTGCTGTCAAAGTGTTCTGTAGGACAAACAAAAGTTACAAAATATGGAAGATCTTTGGTGGACAGGTTGATTAGAGTCAGGGTGGCACAGTGGTTAGCGTTTGCACCTCGAACCGCAGTGAACGGGGTTTGATTCCACCCTGGGGCATACCATAAATCCCGGTGTACAGCCGAGAATTTGATCCCAAATATTTGACACCTATTTTTGGGGGTCGACTTGAACACCAACTTTTGAAAAACGGAAAAAAGGGAAAAAAAACATATTTTTACTCTTTGTGGCATAAATAAAATATTGTGAAAATAATTTCAACTATAACAATATACGCTTTTTTTTTTATTAGAACAACTTTAGAAGAACAATGAGGCTCAGACTGGCCGAAAATTAAGAGCAATTTAAAAACAAGCTCAGGCTGGCTAAAAAAAAGTGCAAATGTTTCTAGTTGAAACTTTATTGAATCTTATTTACGTTCGCAATGTGCACAGTAAAAACACAGGAGTACCGTTTTATATTTTAGTATATCTACTATTGGCCCAAATGATACTAAAAGTTCCTCAGACGATCTGCACGGATTTTCAATCCCTTGTTTTCTTTTGTTTCGATATTTTTCATTATTTCAAACCGCTTACAGAAATAAGAACAAATTGAGGCTGAAACAGTCAAAAAATGATGATGGTCATCATGCCGCATGTGGGCTGAGATTTGTCGATCTCAATCTGACTCCGGGGGGTTTTCTCCGGGTAATCCGGTTTTCCTCCCTCTACAGATTCGACTTCCACGCCAAGATCTGAGCCGTCGAGCGATTAAACATTAGCCTCTGGCTAGGAAGAATGGGCAACCACTTCCTTCCTTCGCAATTGACGATAAATAAAGTATTTATTTATTTGAAAACAGTCCATCAAACATGCCGCCTCAACACCCTAGTGAAAACAGACCACTAAACACGCCACTCAGCACCCTAATGAAAACAGACCACTGAACACGCTCACAGGCCTCCTCAAGAAAGACAAGGGCTACTTCTTGAGATACTGTCATTAGTATTTTTAAGACAATGATGAAGAAACATACAGTGATTTTTAGGTGTCCGAATGGTCAGAGCTTGTACTTCCCGCTTCTGTGGTCTGGGTTCCAACCCAGGATCAATAATTTTTCTTTTTACACTTTTAGTTAACTGTTTGATCTTATAAAAATAATACTAATAGGGACAAGCGTGGCTTGATAGCTATGAAAACGAATGTTGAGGAATTATCAAAACAGCGAAGGGGTATGTGATGCTATTATTTGGAGAGTTCTACACTTTTTAGTATTCAGCTTTCACTATTGACAAAGACCATAAAGACAATTCAGGTCCATATGCAGAAATATTGCTGGGGAGACCTGTGCGAACAAAATTTTTTGGGATCAACCCTCCTGTACCATACGTCATTTTATAGGGCAAAATCGTCATTGGTGAGAAATGTTGAAAAGAAAGCATCTGTGTATAAGTTAACTTAAATAGAAACTGTATTATTAATTAATATGAATCAATTCTGTAAACAACCTATTCATGAATAAATAATTACAAAAAAGAAAACTAAGGTTTCTTTCAGAGATACAGTATTGCTGTATTTACAATCATCATTTATTAATAAACAATAACTTTTAAATAATGTATTTAATGTTATTCCTACCTCTCTAAAATCTAATTTTTCAAAAAGTTTGAGGCTGGCAACATTGTCAAATCCGATCTTGGCAATATACTTTGTTACAGCAAGCTTGGATATACCTTTAGGAAAAGAAAACATAACAAACGACTTCATCATTTGTCATTTTACTTTTTTCACAATCAATACAAACAATTTTAAAGCCAAATAAGAAAGTTCCATTTACCATAGTTCATCATCATTAAGATGGCTTCTTGCCCAAATCCTTTTCCTCGAGCACTGGGTTCTGTTAAGACAATTTTTAAGGCTAATTAATGTTAAATGATTGTATGTAACTATGCAGCATTTTAACTTGCCAGTCTTGCACCCTAAATAATTCTGATTTCAAAAGAAAAAAGAAAAAAAAAGTTCATCTTTAATTTAGAACTAAATAAATGAAAAAATGCTGGTTTCAGTAATAAAGTAAATATAAAGTAGAGAGAAGGGCTAGAACAATAACTATAACAATAACTATAATTATTTAGATATTTCATTTTTTAAAAACAACAGCCTGCTCCAGTTAAGATTACTAACCAGTCTATATCACATTATATATCATCACCTGCTATGCTGGCTCAGTCACATTTCTGCCTCTGTTTATATTATTAATTATTATAATTATTGACAATGAGTTCATTGGTTTAGAAACACAGTGGATCATTTTCCATCTTTATATAGACCTTACTCATAAATGGTAGTGGTGGGTCTAAAATGCAGGACAAGGCTCATAGGTAATGGTTAAATGTCACTTAATACATGTAGGTCAAGGGTGAGAGGTCAAGAGTAACAGGTCAAGGGTAATGGGTAACAGGTCTAGGGTTACGAGTAAAGGGTTACAGGCCCAGTGGTAAAGGTGAAATAACTTTCAAAGGAATACTGCATTCCTCTTCTAAAAGTCAAATGATGTCAATTCCAAGTAGTTTTGGTAAAAAGGAACACAAGAATTAGAGGAAGCAGAAACGAACAAAACAGATTCCAGGACCAGACTTCAATAATTGAAGATTGCTCCAGAGACCAAGGGGAGCCATACAACCTGGTGTTTGTGAAAGACACAGCAACAATCACCTACAACTGCAAGGACTGGGTAAGAAACAAGCCATCCAAAGTTCTCTCTCTGCCACCATTGTTGTTTGTCAATTCGAATTCGAATATGACCACGTCAGTCAGACAACATTTTAAAAGGACATTCAACGGTGTGTCCACTGGTGGCCAATGAGGCTGATGCAGGCATGGAAGACCCTGCCACAGGTCTGGCACCAGAGAGTGTGAGGCATATTGATCGAGTTTTTGGCTTGAGCCTTTCTTGCCCTGTGTTTTTCTTTGGCAGTGTTGGATCATTGAACTTCCGAGTGGAGGGTGCCCTTGTGGATCATGCTACTCCAGGCTGGTCTGTCAGATGCTGCATTTTCCCATGTGGTGACGTTGATGTTGAAGTCCCTGAGGTAAGCTTTCAGGGAGTCTTTGAAGCACTTACACTGTCCTCCTACCTTCCTTACCCCATGCTTAAGTTCACTGTACAGCAGCTGCTTGGGTATTCTGGAGTCTGACATTCGGGAGACTTGACCTGCCCAGCATGTCTGTGCCTTGTGCATGTTGGTGATGACGCTGGGGAGCTGTGCCCTCTCCAGCACCTCGGTGTCTGGGATCTTGTCCTGCCAGTAGCTGTTGAGGATGCTGTGTATACAGGGTTGTCGCTAAGCGCCGGCTGCCGGCTGATAAAGTGGTAATCGCCGGATGGATTTGGCTGTCCATCCCTCGGGAAAGGGTAACAAACTGTTTTTAACCGGCTCAAATGAAACACCAACTGCCAGACAATTTTCTTAGCGACAACCCTGCGTATACACCAGAGATGGAACTGGTGGAGTTGTTTCTTATGTCTTTTGTAGATAGTCCAGGTTTCACAGCCGTAGAGGAGAGTGGTTAACACGACTGCCCTGTAGACTTTGACTTTAGTGCAGTGTGAGATTCCTCGTTGTTCCCAGACAGACTTCTCAATCTTCGGAATGCACTGCTGTCTTTAGCAATGCAGTTGGTGACTTTGGCATCGATGTTGGCAGAGCGTGATCTCGAGTGTACTGCCAAGGTATGTGAAGTTCTCCACGGCCTGGAGTCTCTGCCCCTTCACAGTGATGTTAGATTCTTGGTATGGGTTTCCTGGGGCGGGCTGGTACATCACTTCTGTATTTTTGGTGCTGATGGTAAGACCAAAGTTGTCACAAGCAGTTGAGAATCAGTCCATCTCAAGTTGCATCTCTTGCTCACTGTCATCATCAAAGAGGTGATCTCTGACTGCAGCATCTTTGACTTTGGTGACTGCCTGTAGGCGCCGGGGGTTGAATAGTTTCCCATCACACCTGTACCTTATGGGGACGCCCGGGGAAGTAACCCTAAAAGCATCCGTCAGCATCACTGAGAACATCAGACTGAACAGTGTGGGGGCAAGGATGCAGCCTTGCTCTACTCCATTGGTCTCCGGAAATGGGTCCGAGGCATTTCCATCATTAAGCACACGGGCCATCATCCCGTCATGAAACTGCCTGACGATCTTCACGAACCTGTCCAGCATCCAAACTTGGACATGATCTTCTACAGTCCCTCTCTGCTGTCAGTATCAAATGCTTTTGTGAGATCTACGAATGTCATGTATAGGTCCTGATGTTGCTCCAAGCTCTTCTCCTGTAGCTGGCGAGCAGCAAAAACCATATCAATGGTCCTCGACCTACATGGAATCCGCATTGACTTTCAGGGAGGTGGCCTTGCTCGAAGTGCTTCACAAGACAATTCGAAGGAAGCGAGCCAGGATCTTGCCGGCTGTCGCAAGGAGAGATATTCCTCTATGATTGTCACATGATTGCCTGTTGCCCTTTCTCTTATATAAGTGGACGATGGTGGCATCTTTGAATTCTTGAGGGAGGATTTCATTATCTCAGAAAGACTTCAACAGTTCTGTTAGCTTTGTGAGAAGAGCAGGGCCACCTGATTTGAACACTTCTGTGGGAATGGCATCAGGACCTGGATCTTTTCCACAAAACATTTGCTTGATTGCCTGTGCAACCTCATCCTCTGAGGGGGGAATGTCGACTTCAGGGTTAACAGCCACCTGGGGAAGGTGTTAAATTGCTGCGTCGTTTATGGAGGACGGTCGATTCAGCACGCCATTGAAGTTTTACGCCCATCTTTCTACGATCTTGTTCTTGTCTGTGATCAGTTTCATTCCATCCGTGCTAAGCATGGGTGAGCTGCCAGATGTTGATGGGCCATATATGGTCTTGAGAGAGTCAAAGAAGTGCTTTACATCGTGTCTGTCAGCGTAGCCTTGGATCTCATCAGCCTTGTTGCTGAGCCAGGTGTCTTGCATGATGTACAGCTTTCTTTGCACTTCTCATAGGCATCTTTCTTTGATTCGGAGTTGGGATCACTCTGGTGGGCTCGGTGGAACTGGCGCTTTTCTTCTAACAAGTTCTGGATTATGACATCATTCTCATCAAACCAGTCTTGATGGTTTCTGGTTGCCATGCTGAGCACCTGGAGGGCAGTGGAGTGAACTGTCATCTTCAAAAAGTCGTTGCTGGTAGCCTTGTTCAGTTGACGTTCGAGGGTGGTAAAGAGCTCTTGCTGTACAGATAGGAGTTTCAGCTTGTGGTGTTAAATCGCTTTGCAACTTTCTGACCTTGAAATCTTCGCATGGGCTGAATGTGAAGGAGAGATTGCTGGCGGAGTGGAATACATCTGGTCACCCTCGTTTACGGGGAGAAACCCAGATCAAAACTGGATTGATGAATGTGCAGATTCTGTCTTGGAGATGATGAGACGATGGTCTGTCTAGCAGTCCATGCTGCACTTTGCCTTGGTCACTTGCACGTCCTGCCTGTCTTAACCCTGACGATGATATAGTCAAGATGCCAGTGCCTGGAGCGAGGGTGCATCCATGACGTCTTGAAGACAGAAGACAGAACATGGTGTTTGTGATGGCCAGGCCATGTGTGGTGCAGGTCCAGAGCAGAAGGAGGCCGTTACTGTTGCATTTCCCTACTCCATGGTGTCCGATGATTCCTTCTCAAACCTGGTGGTCTTAGCCTATGCGAGCGTTGAAGTCACCGAGGAGCATGAGCTTGTCCGACTGTGGAACAGCGGAGATGTGGGCTTTCAGTTCTTCATAGAACTTTTCCTTGACTTCATCTGGGTTGGACATGATTGGAGTGTAGGCACTGATAAGGGTAGCAGATCTCTTCCTACCAAGGGAAAACTTGAGTTTCATAAGGCGATCATTTGAACCTTCTGGAATGCTATTGAGCCTCTTGACAAGATGGTCTTTGATGGCAAAGCTGACACCCGCCTCACGTCACTCATCACTGCTGTGGCCACTCCAGAAAAAGGTGTATCCGCCACTAATCTTGGTGAGCTGGTCTTTGTCTGGGAAGCGGGTTTCACTGAGGGCTGCGATGTCAACTCTATAGCATGCGAGTTCTCTTGCTACTAGGGCTGTCCGTCGTTCGGGACTTCCTTATACTGAGGTGCTGGAATCGAGGAGAGTTCTGACATTCCATGAGGCCAAAGTTAATTTCATTGCTTTCTTCATGTTTCAACTGCATGAATGGGAGACCTGCCAGTCGCAGTAAACTGGCCAGGTGATGGTGGAACAGGCTATGTTTAGAGCACCTTTTCTAGCTCCGTCCTCATACTACGGAGGCAAGCAGAGCAGTCCTAAAGAGGGCTGCTTGGTCATCCAGGGGGGTGCCAAACTTTTCTGCTGCTCCAATCCAAAAAAAGAGCGACCACAGGCCCTGAGCCGCCTATGTGCGGATTTGCGACTACAGCTTCCAGTGTATCAACATCTGCTGCTTCACTGCTCCCCCATCGCAACAGAACTTGAAGGATGTCGATGATAGTAACTGACATGACTTGCGCTGAATTTGGATTATAAAGAGGGAGGCTTGCACAGCACCAGCCTCACTCTCTCGTCCCAGGGAGCCGTATCCAGTGGCAAGACGAAGTCAAGACAGCTTAAGACCCAACAGGATGCTGAAGCTGCCGGATAGGAGCAAGTACGCCATCTAACCGCCTAACGGGGCTTCACTCCGGTTAGTTTATTGGGTATACCCCCTAGCCTTTGACCACCCAAGACCCACTGACCCATGGCCCTTGACCCATTACCCTTGACATGTGTTTTAGACCTGCTGAAATGATATAATGGTGATTATTTTTTAGTATTTTAAGTATTTGTAAACATTAGCCCAACTAGCATTCTTCTTATGCAAACCTCTAAAGAAATTGTTACCCCACAGTGTTCCCACCACTTCTGAAAATCAAGGGTCCCTAGGAACCCATGTGTCCCAAAGTGGAGGGTCATTTTCAAAATTGGGATGTCCTTTGACTAAAAATCTAAAAAAATTGTTTCATTAAAAAGTGGAGTGTTGCAACAACAAAACATGCAATGAACACAAGACGCTCGCCAACATGCCACTTCAATGAAAAACAGTTGAGTGCACAAAGGACCATGAGTAAGGCGTGACGTCTTTTTTAAAGTCTTCTCTCTATCTCCCTTGGCCATGTGCCAAGTGATTTTTTCATGTGTCCAGGGATGCAAGGACGACGAAAGTGGCGTGTCATTTTCACAATTTCTTGCATCAAATATGTGTGGTGGGGCATTAATGGAAACACTGAACCTAAATAAGACACATTCAAATGATACAAAAAAACTAAAATGAAAGAGCCACTTATGAATATGTTCCAAAAATACCCTTCATGCTTTAATCTCAGTTCACCTTCACCATCACAATTCATTACTCTTAAATTATTCTTTAAAGGACTTAAAACATCTATTAGACTTTCACATACAGATTGTCAAAAAATTCAGTCACTGCCTTTAACAACTGATTTCTTCTCAGAAATTCAATCTGGATTATCACAACAACACACTCTAAACTTCCAATCCCATGACACACTGGTGCTGTCATCAGACCTTATTACACATGGCCTTATGATTATAATTATTACAAAGAATCACTAACACCTACCTGCTATCATGATCTCTATCTCTGCAGTGTGACAATTTTCATCATCAATGAAGAATATATTTACATCTCCCACCATGCTGTCTGAACATCAAATAATTATAGCCATAAGTTATACTAGTCAGATTAGGTTTTATTAATATCTTCTTCTTCTCCTTTGCTGTAAATTACGCAATTAAACAAATCAGCATATTAAATGAATACTTCAATTTGCAATTTTTGTACATTACTAAAAGGTTGCACATATTTATGTATTTCTTGGTCTTCTGTGCCAGTTCTCATTTAACAAAATTACACAAAAAGTTAAATAAATATACTCATGAAAATGTTTACCTATTTCAGTGTAATCTGAATGAAGCCATTTTTCTCTCTCCAGCACAATGAAAGTACATTCTGCAATAGATTTTCATTCATTGAAACTCTCAGTTATCACAAAAATAATTATAAAGTTTTACATTCAAACCCTGTTCCATTTTAAAGGACTAATATTTTAGGTTTGATAAAATCCCTGTTCGTTTGTCAGGGACAAGCAGATTTTGAGGTTGGACATTCAAGTAACTTTTTATAGTTACTTGCCCAAAGGACAAGTGCTCGGACAAGTGCTCAGACAAGACCTCCAAGTGCTCAAGTTTTTGTTGAGCCCTGATACTATTATAATTATCAATTTTTAATAAGCAACCTTCATTCACTGTAAAAAATTTACACCTGCAATTAGTCAAAATCCATCATTTGATTATGGTCTTTCTATGAACAACTGGCTCCACAGTGCAGCAAAAAATCATATATCCTATCGCTGAGTCTTCAGAAAATTCAAACCATTTCCTATATCAACCTAAATGATGCTTACAAGTACACTCGAAATTTTTCATAATGAACTTGGTTTTCACCTCGTTCATTATTCAGATTTCTTGTTCATTACATCAATTACCAGCACGTGGGTGTATTTGACGTATACGAACTGAAATACGAACTGAAATCTGAAATCGAACTGAAATCTGAAATCTGAAATCGAACTAACCCTTAAATATATATACTTAGCTTAAAAATAAAACAAGCAGCTGTAAAAACTCACGATAGTACTAGTGCACTCAGATAGCTCACAAAAACATCCCAGGCTTAGTGGTTCGCCATACTTCAAACAAGCTGCTCCCTCTTTCTTATAGGTATGCAAGATCTATTCAACTGCCATTATGTCTTCATGTACAATGAAACATCCTTATCAGTTTTTAAAAGCTTTTGATACAAATTCTGTGACATTACAGTTGTGCATTTACGTGTTGTTTGTCATTTCTTATAATAGCTGCTATACCTGTGTTATATTTATTTTCTCCATCACAATTACTCATATTGGCTAGACAAATGTGAGTTACTTGATCATACATGAAAAGTAGTAGAACAACAAACATTAGTCAGTCAAGTTTTTGTAGGGTTTGCAGTTTAAGATTGAATGAATAGTTTGAATTATTTTACTCTGAATTTAAACTATTTTATAACTTCTTGTTCCCTGATTTATCCAAGTCAAGCAGAGTTTCTCTATATTCCATTGTTTATCAGCCTTGAGATACCAATACATGTATATACGATTGTTATAATACTTACTTTGATCATCTGAAAACCAGCTTTGTTGGTTTTCATATTCTTCTTCCAAGGTTAACCTTTCTGATGCCGTTTGAGCCAACAGTTCTGGTGACTGCATCCATTCATGATAGCTTCATAAAAACATTTTAAAATTGTACATTCAAGCTATCAAATTAATACTTTAGGTCAGTGAAAGTTGATTTTATATATCTTGTCAACTACAGTCAGTACAGTACACGAAATACTATTGATCAACATTTTAGTCACAAATTTTGGTTCAAAAAGACTTTTGATACCAAAGAGAAGGTAATGGCTATAATGGACTAATAAATTAAGCGTAAATACATTTACAGGGAGAGATATTCTTCTTTTGCCAATCCAATTGATAATTGAATTTTATTCTTTAAAATTCTTTTAATTCTATCTAAGGTTGTTAAACATGTGATTTTGTGACTTAGCAAACCATATCATAAACCCTCTTATAATAAACTCTCAGGAAAACTTTCTGGTTCTGCCCTGTTTTCTTTAATACCAAGCTAAGGCTCACATAAACTACAGCCACAGATTAATTTTATGCCTTCAAAACAGAATATTAAATATGTAAAATTAGAAAGAATTGAAAAATGAAAATTTTTTTCTTCCAGTTTCTAAAAGTAGCGGAAGAGAAACAAGTAATTAACTTTTAGGTAAAATTTCTGTATTGGGGCGTACTATTGTTTAATCATACAAACTAAACCTTACCCAGACCCTATTTTCTATAGTTATATGCCATAAAACTGCATGCATAAATAGGTACGCCCCAATACGGAAATTATCCAGCTAAGAGTTACACTTTGACCCATGACCCATAAAACTTCAATTTCATATTGAGCATTTTGTGTCTTAGACAATGAACTAACGTTTTAACAAACTAATTCCATTACATATTTAACTGATATATTAAAAACTTAAATTTAATTTTATCCTTTAATTCAATTAAAAATCACGAGAAGTGACTTTGGTAGTGTATTTCATGATTATAAGCAAAAAAATGTATCATATGATGAAGCGCCAACCTTGGTATGCATTAAAACTTGAGAGATTAAAGAAAAGATTGAGTCAACATCTGCCTATTTTCAAAATGAGTTTGTTTTAGGATACTTTTCACTGTAGGAAAAACTTTTTAAAAGCTCGTAAAAATAACTCTGGTTTTGTAAATATTGTCCTTGTGGTTTTGTCGTGGAGGGGTACATCTTAAAAACAAGTCATAGATCTATTATCGATGACAGGACAAGAAATGGCCGTTCCTGCAGTAAATTGTTAATTGGGACAAGAAGCTGGTCATACGATTACTCACATGAAGTAATCAATATTTGTTTACTTCTGACTTGCACGCTTTGGAAGAGGGAAAACAACAACCCCCAAACCATAGCTAACTATGCCCAAACGTACATATAAAAATCTTGACTATATACTCTATAGATAGTTCGGATACTTCATTCCACTTACCGGGGAACATGCTTCGCTTTATATGGTACAAGAACAATTTTTAATCCTTCAAGTAAAATATTGCTGTTGATTTTCATCAAATATGAATCTATAGTAAACTGTTACTCGCCCATTTAGATTGATCTTCGCATTTTTCCAACGTGTACACACAGCCCAACGAGCGCGCGCGCGGGCTTAGATCCCTCTCCTTGGCCAGCGGCCAAACAGGAAGTGACGTTTGGTCTCGTGAGTGTCAAACCGGTTCACGGGTTCATGTCTACGCTGCACATAAATACAAGCAGAAAGTGTCACTGAAAATAATTTTCCTTTTCCAGTGAGTTAGTTTGAAAGGAGGACTACATTATGGATGTTGTTACGGAAACAGGCTCCTTATATTCAGCCCCGGTAAAGTTATAAATAACTTCTAAATTGAACTTAAATTAATTGACAAGTTTCTCTTCGTGTGTGCTCATTTTACAATTACGAACGATTTTCAATTACATTTACAACTAATCTAATCCTAAGCCAACTCAGCTTTCCATCCTTCTGGGGTAGGTAAATGAGTACCAGAGTCTGCTGGGAGCTAACCTGCGATGGATTAGTGTCTCTTCCAGGGGGAGTCAAAGACTCTCATCCGCTTAACACTACAGAAACCGGAGATAAGCTAAGCGCCGGCTCCATGGGCCACTTGGCTTGTAAAGGATTTAGCTAGCTAATCTTAGACGTAATTCAAACCTTCAGCTTCCCTTTCTTTTTGGATGTAAAAATTTAAATGGATAAACCACTCAGTGGTAAATGGTAAATGCTTTTAAATAGATAAGTAAACTTCGTTTGTTTTTCGACATACATAAACTATAATGTTCAGGTATTGTCAGTAATATTAATAATTTGTAAAATTCAGTTTGAGTACATATGTTGAAGAAGAAATTATAGCAATTATGGTATAGTTTTTGTAAAGTTTTTGTTCCTTCAGGAACGTTACATTGAATTTCTCACCTGTCTGCATTTATCAATTAAACATTGGATCATATAAACTCAACTTTCAGTTTCGTTACAACGTTATTTACATGTCTGGCACATGCACTTGCAGCTGATAAGATCACCTTCAACCCATCTTAAATACTTTATTGTAAAAACACTGTTTTAGGTGACAGAAGTTTAAGTTCACCGTTTCATTTGGGATAGTTTCGTTACTGACATGTAGTTTCCGTATGCATCTCTGATAAGGACGTTAAACCGTTTGTTCTTGACTTGATACTTTTTAAACTGGCATTTCAAGTGAATCTATGTTGTACGTCTGTCATAGAAGCAAGGTCACTTAATTTATACAGTTTTTTACTGTTAAAAAGATATGCAAATAAGTTAAAGGAATTCTTCTTTCTTGTTTTCAATTGTTCTATTCAAAAATATTTGTCATTCTTTTTGTATTTATTTCTCAATTATTAACATTGTTGGCCCTGGGAGACATATCTGTGTTTATGTTTGTGTGTGTCATTTGAGAGGTCTCTGTCCACCTTAGATTGGTAAAGAGGGTAGGAATTTGGGCAGCTAGAAAACTCGACACCTAAATAAAGCCATTTATTATTATTATTACTATTATTATTATTATTATTATTGTTATTATTATTATTATTATTATTATTATTATAAT
>JAOBAY020065038.1:0-12406 GCA_025331085.2 Zoanthus sociatus
CAAGAGGTTCAAAAGTTAAGACAAGTTTAATTTATATGAAATCGTTTTTAGCAGGACAAGGGTTAACATCCATAAAAGAATATACTTATTTTATCAATTTTATAAATATTGGCGAAGATGACTCGATATATAAATTGATAGCTATTTTTTGCACCTGGCATTTATTGTGTATTGTCACGTGATATTACAGATCGTTCATGGGTATGTTACAATCTAATGGAATTTGTACCTGCTAAGAATATTATTGCGTATTATTCGTGTTCCGACATGTCATCTACTGTTTAAACGATATTAGTTTAATCCTCATATCAAATTAATCTTTTTTTCTTCCTTTTGGTTTGAATCTAGATTCATAACGAATTGTTTATCAAAAACGCTGTCCGGGACACTTTAAAACGTCCACGTTATTGCTTGTTATCGCACTGATTTTGTCCGTGTTTCTTAGAGAATGAATCTTTGGCAAATGGCCTGATCTATTTACGTAGCACTTGAGGCATTTAACAAGTGCTTTGAAATAAACACGAAAACATCAAAAATTTTCACATTTTAATAGAAATGTAGATATCTTCTTGTGTTGCATGCTAGATTAACTTTCGTCCTGGAGCATATCTTTCACATCGTTGCAAGTCCTTCGAGAGGAGAACAACTTTTGTTGCTGTGAGAAATTTGAAATCATTTATCTTGTAGCTTTATCAGGGGTTACTTGCCAAGTTTTCCGGTCAAAGTTCGAATTCTGTCAGCTCTTATTATTAAAGCAAGTTTGATTTATAAAATCCTGCTTATCAGATATCTAGAAGCTAAACATACAATCTTATTATACCAAATATTTTTTTGTATTTTTGTTTATATGCAAATTATTTTAAAACATCTTTTGTTGTCACTTAAGAACTGAATTTTTCACCTAGTTAAGTAATTTTGAAACTCCTTGAAAATAGAACCACTGTGGTTCCGAAACGTCATTTGTTTTGCCTAATTTTCATATTAAGTTAAAGTCACGCGATTTATTTTGAAACCCAGCCAGTATTTATCAGCCATTAAATTGAAAAAGAATAATTCGTTTTTCCATTGGTGATAAAGGACGCAAAAACTTGAAAGTTTTGACAACATCATGCTGTCATTATCACAAATAGGTATTTTAAAAAGTGCTACTATGATCACATTTTTACCCTGTGATGTTTAGGTTAATCGCATAGAATGCTATGAAAGATTACAGACCCCGTTTACCGTTTACAAATATCTCCAGTGGTTCCAGAAATATTTAAGCTTGAAAAATGAGTAAAATATGCAAATAAGATAACTGATGACATCATACACTCAACCAAATATTACATCAAGTATATAAATAGCACTATCTTGGTCAATATACAGCAGCAACTATTGAAACGTGGAAGGTTAATAGTTCTAAAGGCAGCACACCTACAGCTATAACAATTTCTGTTCCCATGGCAACCCACTCTTTTCCAGTCCCCTCAAGCCTGGTTTCAATATTTTGATATTTTCAAGCTTGGAAAACATTAAGGCCATGAACTCAACCTACTGTATTTATGTGATCGGTGGAGCATACAGATGAGACACCATTAGCAAATGTCAATATAGAACGCCAATGATTGTAATTCGTTATTCAGTAAATCTTGCAAAGGTATCAGAAAAAACGAACAAAATTGTTGCAAAGTGCTGCACAAGAATAATAATAAATAAGGACTTTATTTAGGTGTCAAGTCTTCTAGCTGGCCAGAGGCCTACTAATTGGGGACACCAACTTTACCACTCTAAGGTGGACGGAGACCTTTCACATGACAGACAGACAGACACACACATACATACTTAAACACGGATATGTCCCCGAGGGCCTACGGTTTAACGTTCTTATCCGAGAAGACGTGAAAGTCTAACCATTTGCAGATGTTAGAGCAAAGGCAGCACTTTCTCCTCGATTATTTTAAGACCCTGAGTGTTGTAAAGGTTCAGGGGGTTAAATTTATTGAAGACTGGTCATTTTCAAGCCGGTCTGGTATTGGGACTACCAGGGCAAATGCTCAATAAAAAACCTTCGTTACACAATAGAGGGTTATACTATATCTTAAACTAGTATATCCCAAGGTTATGAGAATGCTGCGGATTTTTGATTTGTTTAAATATGCATTTTATATTTTTATATATACAACGAAGTGTAAAACGTCCCTTATCTCTCGCTTCCTTTGCGTTTGCACGTGAACTGAACCCGACACAACAACAAAATGTGATAGTTGACACCGTTTTAGTGTTTGAAAGTTATGTTGCAGTTAGATTATGACCTTGATTGCATAATTCAAAAAAAGAAATGTAACAATCAACGCCTGTGTTTTCTATAGTTGTGTTTTTAAAAAGGTAAGAAAAAAAAGTTCTGATTTAGGCTTTTGTACAGAGTAATTTTATTAATCAAAACGTAACTCAAAAGTACCTAGAGTTTATCATGTCTAATCACAACGTGCTAAATTTGGCCGAGTAGGTTTAGGCACGAGTTACATAGCCAGTTCTGATATCGATTTGTGGACAGGCTGGCTGGCTGGATGGCGAGCGATGGATTTTTTTGTGAACACAAAGTACAATGGTCAACGGTTACTGTGTTGTTTGGTGAAATTTTATTGAAGTGCTTTTTTCACGAGGACGGTTTTAATGATTTCATCTGGTCAAACGCTAATTATATGTTTGTGGAAGTGTTCATCGAGCTGATCGTTGTTTTAGCGACTATCTTGGGGAGGACAATATGCTTTTATGATTATTTAGTTCTGTTATTTATTTTCATATCACCACGTGCGCATGCATTTATCGACTTGTAAGTAATTACTTTATATATTTTCATGACATACTATCCTTTGTTTTTTCACGTACTGAAGTACAGTAAAATGTATGAGAACATACGGACTTTAATCATTCTGAAAATTTGTTAAATTTGCTGCTGCTAGACATGTTATTTACATTTGAGCGATTTGTGAAATTTTCATAAAAATTTGTTACATTAACATGGTAACATGTATGGCAGTAATTTATATGGAGTTTAATAACTCTTTCATAATTATTTATACTCAAAGTCTTCATTATCTGTTTAATCAAGTTTTCTTTGGATCAAATCTCGGACCAATAATAACTGAATATTAAAGCAGTATTGATTCTAAAGAAGAATCTCTTTTATCTCACTGCCTTGTATTATAATGTAACACATTTGAATCAGCTCGAAGCACTTCACTTTCTATTAGAAACTTCTTGTATTTTATTTGATTTCTTTTTAATAGTTATATTTAATGACCACTATATCGACTTTAAAAAAACTTCTTCCAAAACTTCCAATAAAAGTATTTATAGTATTGATTGACACACATTAGGAAATGTTCGAACTGAACAAAAAAATGAACTAAAACAAACTGTTTCATACGACAACAACAACAACAACAACAACAACAACAACAATTGCGCATATATTTGTCTAAAAATACCTGTTTTAATAGCAATCACCAAACAGAAAGGTTTATCGAGGCGGGAAGCTTCTACATTTTTGCTTGCTTCAGTACGCTACATGTCATTACATGTTATTAATTACATTAATTTATCGAGCGAAAAATTGTACAGGAAGGAGTTGAGAAAAAAATTGAAATAACCGAGATTAGCAATGCATTCCTATTTTTTTTTCTGTAAACGTTTAAATATTTTGTATTATCGGTCTTATATTTTAAGCACTAGGAGAATAGGGCAACCGCGAGATTATTTCTCGACACCAATATAATCGTTTACGTTTTCAAGTACCTGCTTCAGTAACGTTCGCAGTTGTTGCTTAAAGTTTTTCTTGGTTTCGTTTCGCAGACTTGCTGGCAAGCAATTATACTACATGAACCTATTCATGAAAAAGAAATCGATCTTTTTAAGTTTGTAATCTTGAAGATTTAACATAAAAATTTCCTCTGTACACTGATCTGGTATTGTAGCTATTGCGCACATTCTCTGTTTTAGTATAAAGATGTGCGCAAGTCTATTCATAAATTAATATTCGGTAAATTGTTCGAATCATTTTCGAAACAAACCGAATCAAGTCTGCGTTGCAGCCAGACTAAATCGCCAGTAAACGCCTGTAATAAAACCGCCATCTGCAACGCAAGCACCCAATCATACAGATCTGCCTAGCACGCACATGTACCCTATGGGTACCTCTTGTTTGGAGATTGTGACTGACGCTTTACGAATCAGGGCTCAAAATTCAGAATGTTTTGGGCTGCCTGTGGTCGCCTCAGTCTTCTCAGTTAACTAAAATAGTGCGGCCTCGTGGGAAGGAGTGAATTTTGTTTCTCTCAGAATTTTAGTTCATGTGTTATTTTCTTTGTCAGAGAAAAAAGTCAGCGTAATTCATTTGATAGAATATCGGAATAGTCACCAGGGCAGTTGACAACTGAAGCCATCTTTATTATAACGGACAACATTTGATAACTCATAGTCACTGACAGTCTTCAGTGACGGAGCTAGATGTGGACCTGATTATACGGTCTATGATAGACCCTGTGAGATGACAAATTTCTCTCATTTATTGTTCTTTAAATCGAATTTAAATGAATTTGTTGGTGATGTTTTAGTTACGAGCGCTCACCCATTATACGAAAGTGCCACGACAGCAAGCTAACGAGGCCTGGATTATGACATTGAACTTCTGTGCAACCGACATTTCAAGATAATATATACTGTAAAACTGTCAGGAACGAACCGCTGTATAAATTACTACTTATTTACACAGCTTTCAGAATTTAATGTTCTTGTACGGACCTTGAATCATTTACTGAATTAACTCTTCAGCTTCTATTGAAACGCCCGGGAGCATTTTGTGACAAAATTAACGTGATACTGATATTGATATCTGGAGTATGGCGAGATTTTCGATCAGAAAAACCGGTAAGCTATTAATAGCTTTATTGTGTGTAGCGTTGATTTACTTTATAATGAGACAAAATTGGGCAAGCCAGAGTTTATCACCAGCTCACATCGCTGATCATCATCCTAAACTTGGAGATATGAAAGTTATTGAAGAGTTCTGGGTACCCGAGAGAGGTAAAATGTTGTACGCTGGGGGCCCCGGCGAAAATGGGGAGCCAGTTGATACTAAACCAGAAGAAACGGGGGAGAAGGACAAAGCATATTCACTCTATGGATTTAATCAGTATATCAGCGACAAAATCGCACTTGGTAGAAGCTTGCCAGACACAAGACATCCTGCGTAAGTTTATATAGTTAATTAGTATTTTCTTATTAATTTTTTTAAAATTGTTAAGCTTTATTTGGAAGTTCTTGTACATAAAGATTGAAAAAAGGAATTATTCTTGGCATCTGCTACAAGTGCCAGAGCTCTTTCCTTTAAAAGGAATAAATTCATTTCAAACCAAGTGGCCCATGTAGCCGGCGCTTATCTCCAGTTTCTGTAGTGTTAAGCAGATGAAAGTCTGTGACTAAATGGGGTTTAAAGGACTCCCATTCAATTTACACTACAGAAACCAATGAAAAGTGACTGCGCCAATGTGGGGAGTTGCTATTTGTCGCGGGTTGCGGGTAAAATATCGCGGGTCGCAGGTAGTATGTCGCGGGTAAGATGTCGCGGGTCGCGGGTAAGATATCGCGGGTCGCGGGTAAATTGTCGCGGGTTGTTTTCCTCGGCTTTCGAGACTGAAATTTTTTACTTTAATGACCGTGTTACCTTTGGCAAACCAGTCTTAAAGAGGGATTGCATTTTTTGCAAAAAAATCGTTGTTGCTATGTTTTTTTAGAACCATTTTAATAGCCAAAAGAAACTAAAAGCAATGTTAATGCAAAATTTTGAAAAACAAGCACAGAGTTTTAAGGTATTTTCGATATTAACAAATTCATGAAAAATTGGAACTTTTCCGAAAGAATCTTTTTAAGGGGTTTCAGTGACGTAGTTCGATGAGTGGTTGGCTCTGGCATCTGCAAGACCATGAAGCCGTGAGAAGAATCGTTGCGACTGATTAACCGTGAGCTGAGTGGAATTGTGCAAAGTTTATATAAATGTTGATCTCACAATAGTTAGCGTTGGCTGTTGGAACTTCTCAACTTCTCAATGTACGACACAGGTTGTCCTTATTCAACAATTAGTGAGTCCCGCTTGAGTTAAATTTGCTCGAAAGCAAACGGCGATCAGTAATGACTTAATTCATTTAATTAGTAATAAAATAGAGTGCGACTGAGCAAAGTATCCCACGTTTCACAATTGAATGTTCAAAACCTTGGTCGAAGTTACTGGAAAGAAAGTAAATAAAGATAATTAATCCCAGGCCGCAATTTTGCTTTGGAAAGTATATTAACTTCAGAACATAGGTGATTTTGGTTGTTCTCTTCAGTCTTAGTTAAGAGTCTGAAAGTTGTGTATCTTCCACAAGCAAAGGTTTTTTAAAAAATAAAAAATCACGTTTTGTCGCTGGGGTCTAGAATGACATACCGCTTTCTTTAAAAGAAATGCCTAAAACAGTGTTCAAAGAAAAACTACATGAGACTCTACTCAAGCATCAACAAGACTACTATTAAAGTATTATGAATTCTAAATAAAATAAACTAAGAAGATAAACTAAAATCTAGTATATATTTCTTTAAATCCTGTTTTAGGAAATAAATATTCTCCTACAATTTAGAACTAAATTAAGGAGCTAGAATATTGTACAAAAATTTTCTGTTGTTAAAGTATAATTGTACCGATCAGTATAACATGAGTGACCTGTCTCAACTAGCACTTTAACAGGAATCATTGTAGTTTACTGTTTGTTTGTTTTAAACTTTATTTTGTTCAATAAAATAAAATGGAAATGGACGGTCATTTTTTGTTATCTTTTTTAAAAAGCATTCAAAACGGAAATTGACAGTTTTGAAACAATAGCTTTCAACTTTCTTAACTAAAACTCAAATTAGCCAGTGTTGACATAACATCGAAATAATTTTAAATTGTTCTCTCATCATGGGCAAAGACAAAAATATTTAAAGCCGGTTATGTGTTTTTCTTCTTATTATCTCCCGCTTCCGGTTGATCTTGCTCAAATCGCCGTTTCTTTTCAACAGTTTCTTTCCTCACTGAAAGATTATTGTCAAAATCCAACAGTTTCTCAAGCAGCTCTGTGTACTTTGCTTGCCCCAAAAATGTATAATGAATACGGGGAACCTCCATTCCATAACCACCACCACGGTTAACTGATTTGTCTGTGACTTCAACCTCTCCTTCTTTTGGTTTTAGAAAGGAAATGTCAGGTGATTCCCACTTCAGCCTTCGTGCCACTTTATTTTGGCCCGCTGGTGGTCGTATTAACGGGGCTCCACTGTATGTCGATTACACTCTCATACTGTATATATAAGAACCATTTTATAAGAACAAGGATGTTCAGATTGGCCGAAAATCAAGAATAAGCTCAGGCTGAGGCTGAAAAAAGTGAAAATGTTAAATCTAGTCAATATATTAACTGCATTTTAATCCAGACTGAAGACTGGCAAACCAAATCAATTCGGGTGATTCGTGTGCATGTTGATAATGATTATTTTTTGGGAGAGGGGAGGGGAGCTAAATCACCGTGAAACCAAATACACGTGCTCCCTGAGTCGGCGAGCGGTCTGTCAAACTCATTCATTGAGGTGTGTACGTCCACAGATAAGAAAATAAGCATTGTACTTCGTTGTCCTTAAATTCAGGTGAGAATCACTGTATATTTGCCTCTTAATATCTCTTATTCTGAATCAAGCTAAAGCTTTCTAGCTTTACTTTTTGAAGGCTTGTTTTTTTTTCGAATCAACTACGAAATACTTTACAACAATTACAAATTTATGCTAAGCAAACCGGTTTTCTTCAATTACAATTATTAGGGATGTCAGTATTTATTTCTGATGTAAAGAAACTGTAACTCTCAAAATTAGTTTTATTTCAAAATGACACGACTGGGAAATTGGTTTTTACTAGCAGACAGAGAACATAAATGCTGTTTTGCTTCCATCTGTAAGCAGCTGTAATCCTGTAAACACCAACAAGGTGAAAACGACGAAGCTTCATTTCAAACAACTCAGCAATGCCATAAATCCTGAATGAAAAATAGTATTATGAACGTTTTTTTTTTCTTTTCAACTAAAAGTTAACGTAATCGTTGATAAAAAAAAAGCACATTTAACCTTCGACTTAAATGAACAAGACGCTGTCAAACTAAAGAAATAGTTTAAGTAAAATGTTGCTGTTGCTCCTGCTACGCTATGTTGAAAGTTTTAAAGAATCTGCATTGAGCGAAATGATCATATCAATCAGGCCTTAACCATTTGTGAATTTAACATTATACACGTTTTTTTATAAGAAGAATTATATAAGAAGAATGAGGCTTAGATCGGACGAAAATAAAGTAAAGCTTTAGAACAAGCTTAGGCTTAGAGGCTGAAAAAAGGTGAAAATGTTTCTAGTTGAAAACTTACTGAATCTTGTAATTTCTCGTAGTTTCACATTTACTATTGTCAAAAATGATACAAGTATTCCTGGAATTAATAGTAAAAGTTCCTCAGACGATCATTCCCCGACTGGGACTCGAGCCTATAATCTGGTATGTTACCAGCATGGTGATTCCCGAAGGTGTTGTACGTAGTTCAACTTCATGGGAGGCGAAAGGAAAAAGATATTGGGTGGGAATAATGAATATCGTAAATGTTGATTATTACCCCATACTGGAGGCCTGACCCTTCGGACCAAATTATTGGAGGGCAGTGCCGCAACTTTTTATTTCATTCATTTGAAAATACAGTCAACTCTGTCTTAACGGATACCTCTGTAAGACGGACACCTCTATAAGACGGACATCTGGTGCTGGTCCCGGCCGTTTCTCAGTCATTTAACTACTGTAAGACGGAGACCTCCATAAGATGGCCAACGGACACTTTGAAATGGTCAACGGACACTTGTGAGGTGCTGAATGTGACCGCAAATTACGATTTAGGGAAGAAAAAGTCTTAAATTACCACGTACGTGACTCTTTTTAACACCAGACGTTTAATTGAGTGCTCTTATCTTGTCTGCAAATTACATACAGTACAAGTTAAAATTAAATCAGTTATCATTTTGTCACATTCAAAAAATAACTCAGAGGGGACAACCGAATAGACCCTTGTCACGCTTGTTTGAGTCAATTCAAAATTAATATTATTGCAATTGAAACGGCAGAAATGGATAGAGCAGGTCAAAATTAGTAAATTCTAACCTCGATTTCATGCAAACTTGCATACATTTTCTTTTAAAACTTTGCATAAAATTTTGTTTTTAAAATCTCATTACTACCACAATTTTTGTGATAAAAAAAAAATTTTTCGTTACTTACTAATTTTTACCTGCTCTTTTCATTGCCATTTAAATCGCAGTAATATCAATTTTTAACTAACTCAAACAAGCGTGACAAAGGTCTATAGTATTGTAATCTAAAACAGTTATTTTCTTGCTTTCTTAGCTGAACTAAAGCTTTTCCCGCTGTTATTCCCTTGCTGCTTCCTTTTGCTTTGCCGGTTTTTCTTTCTTGATTCCTTGCCAAAGTGTCCTTAATTATCTTTCTTTCTTTCGCAATGCGTTCACTTGGCCATTTTATAGCTAGCGAGTTCCCTTTAAATGAGTACTGGCAAGGCACTTCTAGACCATAACCACCACCTCTTTCGTTCAAGTAAATAACTTAAAGCAAATTTTAAACAGACTCGTATTCACTGTGCACAGGTGCAGCATTATTATTCTAAAATTCCTGGGGTCATGTTACGTCGACTCTCTATAAGCCGAACACCTCTCTAAGACGGACAGGTGAGGCCATTCCTGATGGTGTCCATCTTAGAGAGAGTTGACTGTATCTTGATTTACCGTCCACACGATACCGGATTCGTTGCCTATTTATTTTTTCCATTCTGGAGAGTGGATTCAAAAAGTTCTGGAACCGTGAAAACGTGCCTTACTTGTCACAAGTGTAACTAAAGAAACAAGTTATAGCACTAGAAGTTTAGAATGAGTTATGAACTTCTGATAGCACTGATGTGTTTCTCAACATTATTTTTCAGTTTCGTGTCAATAATGGTATCGTCTTACAACGAAGCACTGTTGGCAAGAGTAAGAAAGAAAGGTTTAGAGATTGATTTTGATCCGCCTGGAGATGGCATGTGTTTTTATGCTTCAACTGGACACCAGCTTGGCATGAGTGCAAATGCAGTGCATAAATTAATATTTAACTATCTACGTCAGCATAGATATGAAGTACGTATATGTTCGCACATATTTATGGATGTTGAGTTATTCACAACGTAACCCGAAGCATAAGTGATTTTTCTGGTGTCTAAAATGTACATAAGAAATGTGGCTTGTTTGAAATCTAAAACATATAGATATCTGAACAGACAGAACTATAATGCTGTTGAAAAAAATAGCGAAACAGTTACTGTTCATCAGCAGGATTCCAAAATTGTTTGCAATTCTACAATTGGTTTCGGCTCCAATAAATCCTGTACCAATTGAAGAACAATTTAGATGGAGCCACCCACTAAGTGAGCACAGTAACTGAACAACGTTTGTAAAGTAAGAAAAACCAATAGATAATACGTTAAAACCAGTATTTGCGGCATACGCCACAAAACAACAACAACAACAACAACTAAACAACAAGCTCCCGCGTGAAAAACAAATTCATAATCAATAGAGTGCACGTCACTTAACGGATACACATCTAAGTATAACATTTAAAAGGATACAATCGAATAACTTCTGTCAAACAATTCAGGTCTCGCTAAGTTCCTTGACTGATGCTCCGTATTTCCGCACCTCGTCATAGTAGCGTCTGAGGAACGTTATGAAGGTCTTGCTAAATAACTTCTTCTTAAAGCCTTTCTTCTCTAAGTTGGTCAATAAGCGCTTGTTTCTAGCTAAAAATTATTCTTTCACTGCAAATTCTAGTATATCTCACCAGTTGAGACATGTATACCCCGTACGTTGGATTGTTTAGGATATTGCTGCCAAGGTAGGGGAAGTTTACTATCTTGAAACTGAACTCTTTTCTCTTGCCACAAATGCTGGTCGTTATTCTTTCTGTACCTTTTCCAATGATTATTTTCGTGTGCAGATATGACGTTTCTGTTGGAGTCACTGTGGTATTCAGTACTAACTTTGGTGGATAAATTTTATTCACAAAGGCTTTTTTTCAGTTTTTCCTTTTTTGGATTAAATTGGAACGCTTTGGGTTCTTTTGTCATTGAAAATAGGACAACGGAGACGATCGATTAAGCTTCCTGTGCAGTGTGGATCTCGGTGGAAAGAAAGTGCCCTTTTCATGGAGTAAAGCCCTGGACCTTCTTAAGGACAACTACGCAAATTCAATGGTCATCCGGTCTGTTCCTGAGATTTTACATCACAAAGTTGTTATTGTGACGGTGCTTGGGGTACGTCATCAAGCCTTTGTTTTGCATTTGTTCCAAATTTGTTTGTCTTAAAACGAGAACAATAACTTTGATCTACCCTCCAAGCTGCGTCCGTTTTGGTCGTCATGGCTAGTAGATTAAATAATGGGCAACCAAAACTGTCAGAACGGTCGCCAATTTGCAAACCTCCTTTTTTGCCAATAGGTTTTTTAGTTGAATTCCACACTTACGATTACAAGATCAAATCGAAAACCGTTCTTCCGACATATGGCGACCAAATTGATATCCTTGGCGACCTATTTTAAAATCTACAGCCGCCAAAAGGCGACTTACAAAATAACTAAGCTTGGAGCGCTGTAGATATTATGAATTTTAGAAGCATTCACTGTTCTTAATAAAATATTGATATATTTGAAGTCCAGCTTACTTCTACTGGTGTTTCTTTTGTTCCAGTCCTCCTCTTCCGAATATGTCAAGGAATTTGTACCCAAGAAGGGGCCGTACATTGGGACGCTATATTATGGACATACGGGTGGTCACTACGTCGCCTTAAAGCCTTTTAGTAGCAGGGTAGTGCAAAGCATTTTATTTTATATAATGTTGCTTTAAAAAATAAATTTTGTGTTTTCTTTATAAAAAAAGAACAAGGTCTCTGTAACTTGTGAGTATGTGACAAAAAGTGCTACACAAATTCAATCACAATATGCCACAGTAACAATTACTTGATACAAACAACATATATACCTGGTCTATAATATACAGGATATAATATATCTTAAGACGTACTATGAAAATTATGCAATGTCAATATTCTTTAACTTATTTGCATGTAGCATTGTAGGTAACCAAGTATGATGTAAGATTACTGCAATAAACTTTTTTTGGCTGCTAAGTTGATCATTTACAAGTTCCCCCTTCAACACAACTACCTACAAATTAACGCAAAAAAGACCCAAGCCATGGCGATTGGCCCCATATCGTCCTATGCATA
>JAOBAY020065048.1:0-12404 GCA_025331085.2 Zoanthus sociatus
TCAGAAATTTTAATGCAACAGAATTTATGGAGTTTCGAACACAGATCTTTCGATGAGCCGGATTTGCTGAATATTTTAATCGTACGACGACTCTCAACATAAACCATCTTCGGAGTTTATAATAGTTTGGAATAAGCAGTAATGTATGCATATATTATGTTTGGTCCAAATTTTTATATAATTTATTTAAGTCAATCAACCAATCAAAATGAAAGCTTCACTGGCCGATGCCAGGGCCTTTTCCCGTCCCAATCCCAAGTCTAAGGAAAAGGCGCTGGGAACGAGGTTGGAGACACACGGGTACCCAAGAAGACGGTCGTTTTGAAAACTAGAACAGACTACTGAAAGAAGCGTTTGCTCTATATCACTCACCAAAGACAAGAATTTTATTGCTGTAGCTACATGTAGTTCATGACTACCTATTTTTTCTTGTTTTTAAGTTAAAAGTGTTATACTCATTCTTGTGACGTAAGTACAATAAAGGTTTCATGATACACATTGCAGTTCGTCTGCCATCATACATTTCTCACTTACACCTGCCAAGCGTTGTATACATAACTTCTGTTTTGAATTTGCAAAATATCTTGAAGATACTTGTTGAAAACTGAACGGTGCACAGTGCTTGAATGCTGTTCCTTATTTGTGGGGATAAAAAGGTTGAAAACATGAAAAATAAACCTGCGATTCGCGAAGATCCTTTGTTGTGAAGCAACGTAGTAACGTTTTCCAAAGTCGAATTGGAGTCCAACTTGATCGATTAGTGCTCGCTCGGTGTTCGCGCATGTCGTTGGTTGTTCGAATCTTTCCCTGAGGATATTTCGTGAATAAAAGCTGTATTTGATTGGCTGATGCCAACCTACAATAGTTGGGTTATCCAACGCCTATTTAACTCTTTCAATCGGTAATTGACGCCATGACATTAGTGGCAGCGCCTATAGCAGCAGTGGTCACTAAAAATTGCTTCAAAGTTTAAGAGCATTGATCTCTTTTACTTTCAAAATTGCATCAACTTACGTCTAAAAGAAACACTTGTTAGCAAGTGTTTAATTTTAAGCATTTGGAACAAAAATTATACACACATTCAGCTCAGTTAAGACATCGAGCTTGTTTCGTGATTTTTCCTTTTTTTTTTGGTTGCAGTACGGGATAAAATATTTGATTGCTGCACAATTATTCTTAAAGCCAAAACAATTCTAATTGTTTAAAGAGTACATTATTCGATATGGTAATTGAGAATGATAAAATTGTCAAAAGTTTTTTATTTTAATTTGTTCCTTGAATTCAAATAACTCATGACTGTGTCCACATTGTTATTTAAAACAATGGTTTCAGTTTAAAATATGAACCAGTGAGCAGCGCACGGACTTGAGATTTTGTAAGTTATTTTATTTTAGTTTCTTGACGCCTTTCGAATGTATACAGTAACCTTCTTCAGGGGATTTACAAAATTACAACAACAATACAACGATATATATTCAGCAGCACGTGGGCAAAACAGCTAGGCAATGACGAAACTACTTAATGAATTACGCTGTGTGAAAAGATCTTTGGTCTTGTATTAAAATAGATCTTTATGCTTCTGAGATTGCGGTTGGCACTAAAAATATTGTTTTAAACACTAACGATTTTCAACAAAGGGTGTTGTATGACTTCCTCAAATAATACCCGCCCGCACTTTCTAAGCTCTGCTTACCCCTAGCAAGAAGCTTTAGTTTGCGAGAGCCCGGCACAGTTAACGACCCATTCAGAATATTCAAAAGACGTTTTCTCGCCAGCGTCCACCTTTTTTACATGAAGAGATTTTATCGACCAATAATGCTGTCCTACCGCCCATACGACTATCGCGGATGTTATCGATAAGTTTAAATCCCGGTGGATCGAAGTCGCTGCACGTCTCGGTAACTGCAAAAATATCCGTGCGAATTGAAGAAGCATTGCAAACAAAATTGGCTGATTTGTTTCTGAGTGATTGAGCATTTAAAGAACAAAGTCTGAGTTGGTTTTCCTTCTGGCAGGTATCAGGTGTTTTTAGAGTTACCAGAGGAAAAACGACAATACTCTTAGCATTTGAACCACACTTATTGCGTTTGTTTACATTATGATACTATAGTAATTTTCGATCAGAATAATTAAGTTGTGTTTTTTAATTTCTTCCTCTGCAAAACATCACAGGTATATGTAGCGATCGTTTTGCCTTTACCCCAGCACTCACATGGCGAGTCCTAAGAATACCAATGTCTTTTAAGGATAGAAAGAAATTTCTTGACTAACTGGAATCCGTCAACGAAGGTCCAATAAATTGTTGTTTTAGATACACGCTTTTTTTTTTTAACAAGAACCAGTGAATTTTGCCAAGGCTTATTGTTCTTAATGTTTTGGCTGTTTCAGTCTCAATTTGTTCTTAAAATTTGTTCTTATTTCTGTGAAATGCTTGAAATAACGAAAAATATCGAAATAAAAAGACAAGGCACTGAAAAGCAGTGCTGATAGTCTGAGGATCTTTTAGTATTACATGAATATGTGTATCATTTGGGACAATAGTAAATGGCTAAGGGAAGCGTCAAATATCGATTTTACCCACAAGAAACGTCATATGTACGTTTCCCTCGAGACTTCCCCCCCCCACCCCCCTAAGAAACATCACAGAAAAATCGATATTTTATTGTATTGTATACTTAAGCAATATATCATCTTTAATTGAATGTTATTAGGCAAGCCTTTCAACTGTTTGTCTGAATCGCCTTGATAAGTTCATGTTCACTGAAGTAACTTTGGATTATGATACAATTACAGGCATTAAATAAGCACTTGTAAATTTTTCTCAGACCACAAAGTGCACTCGCCCTTCGGGCTTATGCACTTCTGTTGGTCTTTGAAAAATTTTACTCGTGCTTATTTATTCCAAATTGCACTCGAAATCATGTGATTACCGCTATACTAACAAAATTTCGAGTCTCAGCATTGCTCTTCAAATAGTCTTAAAATTTGGCCAATTTGTATATTCTTACAAAAAAAAGAGTGTAAAACAGTCTCCAACTTGCTGGATGACTAATAGTCATACGAAGCTCTTAGCTTACAAAAAGATATAACAATTTGCGGGAAAATGCAAACAAGAAAAAAAAAATCAATGTTTTTCTCTCATAAACCATTTCTTACAAAACGTTATTTAAAAAAAAAAATGTTTTGCACTTTGGACTTCCCGTATACTGTGATGTGTTTTTCCTTAATCAATCAAGTTCAATTCTGTTTATTTTAAAAATCAACTGACATATTGTGATGAAAAATTGAGTTAGTTTTTAAAATGGTTGATACGCTGGTTAAAACTGAGAGCAGGAGACAGTGTTGCGTAAATTGCAACCAGAACAAAGCCATTCAACTTGTATTCAGTATCGAACATGGACAAATACGATTCCCAAACCTCAGCCTCAGTTCAACTCTTCCAGCTAGGCGATGAAAACAATAATTAATGAATGCTTTTATGTTGTTGACAAGCCAAACACGAACCAACATTTGCTTTTATCACTGGAGGGTTACAGACAGACAGATTAAAAATATTTTTCAACTTAACGTCTTGACTAAAAGATTTTGCTATTTCTATCCAATTTTTAAAAAACAACCGAGTCGGCGACGTCGTATGGGAAGACGCGTGATAATTTGTATCATTTAAACTCAAACCCACTTTGTTGACATTTCAGATTACTGAGAATGTTTATTTAGAATAATTTCTCTGAACTAACAAGCACTTGACGAAATACTTGTCTGTGTGGCTGTGTGTGTCAGTTCTTCCACAGAGTTCATGGCGCACGGAACCACTTCAACTTTTGTACATTAGGTTTTTCAAAAATGTAGCAGGTCTGTACGCCTTGTCCTCTGTGTGGTGCAAAAAAGTCACTTACACAACAGGGGTGCAGTAAAGTTTTCTCGCTTGGTGCTTGCATCACAGGGGTCAAACACATAGCCACAGAGTTCCCGTCGCATTCAGTTTAGTGAGTGATAATATTATAATGATAGGATTTGAAATGGAGAGTAACGTACTTCTTAGCTCTTCGTCTAACTCGGAAGGTCAAGTGGTCGGTCACTGGAACTTGGTCGATAAAATAAAAAGAACAATTGCAAGAAAACAAAGTGTCGAGAAACTGAAAACGACTCCCGAAATCGCCGAAAAGGAATTATCGTTTGCAAAAGAGTTAAATAGTCCATCAAAAACAGTTTGGAAGGCAAGAAAATCTGGTAGTATCAAAAGAAAGGACAGTGCTAGACCTGAGCAAAGTTATAATTCACAAAAAGATTTCAAAGAGACGCAAAAAGCAATAAAAGAGCCTTCTTTGAGAAAACGTTCTGCTTCCCTCGACTATTGTAAGAAAAAGGGTCCTAAAATGAATACAGAGACTTCACGATCGTCGCCACGGCATTCATGGTCAAACGACCGATGGAATCGCCATCGAAGAGACGGAATTTCGTCATCCAATGGAGAGGTTTGCTTTGAAGAAACAAAATTGATCGATGGTTTGCTCACGACAACTCTCTGCTCCACTGATTTATAACGTTCTCACGAGACCATTTCTTTGCGCAGTTTATTACAAATCTGAAATCTGTTGAAACGTATGCAAAGGCTTCCGCCTCTTTATTACAGTTTCTGTTTTTCTAATTCTATAATCTATGTGCTTCATGTTTTACGGTGAGCGGAAAGGAAAGGCTTAAACGAAATTTCTCCCTGGAACAAATTGTTAAACAGACTCACATGCAATGCGCTTATTAATCATGCGACTTCTGTCAAACTGATTCGTGAAGGGAACTAGATTAAGGATCGTTTCAATTTGTTGATGGTCATCTCCCAAAATAATCGCTAACGAAAATTAATATTTTGAATGTTAACTTAGTTATCAATGGGTTGCATGTGACAAACATATGGGTATTTTTTTTCACGGTTTGACTGTCAAAAAATGGAAAAGCCATGTTGCACAAGACTTTAATCTTAGTGCGTCTTGAGTTTGAGAATCACAATAATGCGCTGTTTTTTATCTTTTGTTTTACCCGCTAAACTAATTATAAGGGATCACGTGATGGCCAGTGTACAACGAAGCCATCCGATCTGCTACGAGAGTTACAATCTTTGTTACCTGATGTCCAACTCCAAGCTGTCATCACTTGCAATTACCATGCAGAATAAGGTGATCTGTAAGCACTTCCTATTCGACACAGATTTTTAGAAGTATCTATGAAGCGAAAAATGTTTTTGTTTTTTCAAAAGATCATGATAAGAAAGACAAACAGGCAAAATTTCAGAGAGTTAAAATAAATTCTAGAGATACTACGCGTCTGGGAAGATTCGTGTTCCAGTGGCTAACATGTAAATTAGCAAAATGTCACGCGTCATTTTGTTTACTTCAATACAGATTTTAGTTTACAATTAGTTTACAACCCGATAAAATGGTTTCTAAACAAAGATAAAATCATTTTCTTGCAACAGCTTGAGTTTGAATTCCGTGTTGTGAATCAGTGTCGAGATATGAGCTAAACTTGCTATTTTCTCTCATGTCGCTTTTGAAGTTTACAAACAAAACTACGTCACAGAAACAAAGAACTTGATACCTTGAATGCATAATGAGCTAGCCCATCATCAGCGCAAAACCTGGAAATTTGGGCAGCTATATCTCAGAGGCATTTTATCCAAACTCTTTAAAACTTTTTGTATTTAATACCTTTTAAATGATCTCTTTAAAAATGTAAAAACATTTTTCACTTCATTGGCACTTTAATTTATGCTTAGTATCAAGTTGTTTGTAATACACCATTTTACTAATGCAAATTTTTGATCTCCCATTCCTTTGTGGGGGCAAAAAACGACAAATCTGGTGAATTAATAAGACAAAATGTGAACGAGCAACACAATTTTGCCCCCCAGAAAGGACTTAAACTGGCAAAAATTTGTATTAATAAAATGATTTTTTTTAACTCGTCTCTCGAGCAACTTTTGCCATAATCTGCGCGTGGGTTTTTTTCTTACTAAAAAAATGATCAAATTAAAGTATCTGCATCCAAATACTTTTAACAGTTAAAGCAATGAAGTTGAAGATTTTTTCATAGCTCTCTTTAATTATATATAAATGATTAGTTTTTGTTAACATTTTCGTATATCCTTTTATTTTATTTTATCTATTTAGTTGCCCAGTCTTCTTGCTGGCCAAAGCCCGCTTCTAGTTGGTGACACTATCTTTACCACTCTGAGGTGGACCAAGACCTTTCACTTGACAGTCGCACACACATAAATGCAATAGTCTCCGAGGGCCTACAGTATAACGCCCTTATCCGAGAAGACATGAAGGTCTAAATTGTTGCAGATATGGGAGCAAAGGCAGCACCTGCTTAATGTGTTGGTTTGGCCGGGATGGAACCCGAGCCTCCCGCACGGTAGACTGGCACCCTACCTACAGTAATAGGCTAACCAGACAAATGAAAGAGCAAGCTTAAGTCCCCGACTTTGAATTTATGACTTTTGGTTAGACAGATAGGCAGTAATTTTCTAAATTAGGTGTTGTTTACCTTCCAGGCTTTTGAAGAAAAAGAATTTGATGAAGAGTTCAGGTAACTATTTTTAAATTAACAAAGAGTAAAACACAGAGCCTTCAAATACCATCACCATCTTAATTTATTCATCCATTTTGCTTGTTTACTAATTTTTAAGCACAAATTACAGATGACTTATATTGTTACAACTTACACATAACACACGAGTCACAGTTGGAGAAATTAAATTTTGCATAATTTAAAAACTAAATAGCTGTATCTGTTGTATTCTTCGCCAGCTATCGCTACTCCTGTTTATTTTAGGTCTGAGTTAGCACTGTTTGTTGTTAAACTTCTGTGAATTCGTTTAAGGTCGTATAATACAAATGCGCATCTGTAAATCCAGTGCAGCTTTAGGCTAACAAAGATACTTTGATTTGTTGCAAGTGGTCCCAATGGAGAGACGGGACGTCAATTTGTGGTGAATCTCTTACTTGAAGTAATGGTCCAAAATACAGGATTTTCTGTAAGTTTATAGTAGCATAGGCTTTGTTTTTCGAATTATACTAATGCATGTGTGACTTTGCGACTCACACTTTGTTTCTGTCCAGGATCCAATGTAAGATTTTCCCAACAACCGGTAGTAGAATGTAATTTATAAACTTAATCGTGCAGAGCAAACAAGAAAATACTTTTTCTTAGAACAGTTGAAACCATCATTATTTGACATGCGTAATGCTTAAATGTTTTGCATGGATAGCTTGCAATCCTTTTATATGCTTAGTTATGCAAATCTGTATCATTTATGTATTACTCTTCTTACAAATAAACTCATCTCCCTCTGGGAAGTGTGTGCTATTGTGTAGTTGCAAGGTTTAAAAATGACTTCAATAAGTCAGGTTCTTGTGCTTGGCAGTGTTCATAATACTAATAAATAATAAATCAAGATGTTCATAAAAATTCTGTACGATAAATCATATATATGTACATGTGTTTGAATCCCAGTTTCTTTCTAAAAGCGGGCAGTGTCCGTGCCTGGGCCACCGAATCGGGCAGTCTGTTCCACTCTCTGCTTGTTCGTGGGATAAATGACCGCGTGTGGTTATTTGTACGTGATGCTGGGACTTCTAAGGTTTCTTTAAATTATCATCTAATGTATTTATTGGACTGTAGTAAGAGGAATAAAATGTTGAAGACAATAAAAAGTATAAAAATTCTTTTGGAATATTCTCTGAGATGGAATGTGGGTTGTGGCGTTGTGGGAAAGAAACGTCTTTAAGTTAACAGTTTATTTATTTACCACAAGCATTCAGTTACATGTACTGAAAGAAATATGAAGCAAAAAAAATGTGAAAGGTGGAGAAAACAACCCTAAAATGGTTAGCATGTTCGTACACCTTACCTTAGATGTATATTTCAAAAGCTATAGGAAAGGGAGTGAAAGAATTTCGCATAAAAACAACTGAAATGTTTGTATTTTTACAATAAGTGAAGACAAAAATGAGCATATTTGATTGACTGCCAGTCGTTACAATACATCAAGAAATGGTCAAAATAAGAGTGTTGAAAATTTGTTTAGCATTTAGGTTGATAGTATGTATTCTTTGAAACATTTTTTAAAATTTGCGAGTGACGAACTGATTCTAATGCCTCATTGGCACATGGAGGATGGATCAGATAAGATTAACTCTTGCAGCCTTAACTGATTTGTCACCAAGCGGCTTATGTGTTTGTTGTTTATTCATTTTCAGCCGAGCCAAGTTGGATATTTGTTTACTTTCTTAGCTCGTCAAATGGCCAAACACGAAAACAGAATTCATGTAAACAAAGTACTGTTTGAGCAGGTAGGAAGTGAGACGGAAAAGTTTGTCGGCGATAAGAACTTGTGATTGTTGCTTTTTAGACGTTTTCGTGACGTTTTATTTATAATCTGATTCATAAGTTAACAGCTTTAGCGAAAGAATAAGATCAAAAAAGAATAGCGCGTCATGTTAAAGCGTGAAAGCTTGTTGCTTCATGTCTAGCAGCCGACTGCTTATAAGAGTCAGATAGCACTCGTTTACCTTTTCGACGAATCTCTTCAGGAGATTTGAAACAGGCTTCTCGCGATCGTTTGCTTTTGGGTTTAGTATAGCAGTTGAGAGACCTCCGTTTAGACGGACGCAACAGCATCGCACCTTAAATATACTAATCGAATGTTTATTAGTAATATATTTCATTTAACGTAGCGCAATAGTCAGAAACAAGTTTAAAACTCCATGATTTGCTTATAATTTTATCTCGAGATAAAAAATAAAAGAATTGAACCTCTTGTTGAAGTAATACTTTGTGTTATAAACAAAGAATTGACGTTTAAAGCGGTGTTCCAGAACAATAACTTTTGTTTAACATCGCTTTTGAGAGTTCTTATGCCTCTATTTAATCTTAACATTGTTTTCAAGATAAAAAAAAATTATTAAAGTATCGTTACTGTAATTCGAGAAGCTTCTCCGTTATTAAAAGTATACTGTTGAATGTACATTTAGTCCTAGAACAAGAGAGTATTATTGCATTAATCAAATTCGTTTTATTTAAAAAAAAGGTGTTGGAGTATTTAGCAAATCCTGATGACGACTCAAGACACGAGGAGAGACAACAAGTTAGTAATATTGAAAATATTTATGGTATTTGAAGTGGAACATAATTAGATCTGAGTTAATACGTAAATTTAAATCAATTCACGATTAAAACACTCTAGAAATCAATTTGTGTGAAATTTTTCGAAATGTTGGAATTTTTACAATCTTCAAAGTAGATAAAATTTGGTTTGGTTCTTTGAAATTGCAGGCACTGCTTGAGCTTCTAAATGCCGGAGGATTAAAACAGTTTGATGACGAGCGGATCTTGGTATTAGCAGAAAACGCAAAATTGTAAGTCATCACTAATATTCTGAGAAGTGCTTGGTCTAAACTGAGATTGTTTTTTTTTCTTTTAAAGTATTAGTGTTTCTAAGTATGTTGTCTTATCTCCATAGTTACCGAGTATGTGAATTGCTGTACGAGAAAAAGAGGAAATTTGCAAAGATTCTCTCCTGCTACTTTAGGGATCCATTCCGAAAGGTTTGTCTTTGCTTCAAGACTGGGATTATCCATTATATCTAATATTATATATAAAAGGTTTTAGGTGTCAATGTTACAAATATCTAACATCATGTTGGCTTCTCTCGTATTATTAAATTTACCAAGATATAATTTCAAGACTTGGGGTACAAATCATTTACCTTTCAAGCACCAAAACTGTGGAACCAAGTACATGACAATTTGCGTAACTGTAAATATTTAAACTCTTTTTGAAAAATCATTTGTCTGATCGTTTCAACTTTATAGTGCATTTTCTATGTAAATATTAAATTTAGCTGTTTTTAGAACTGGAAAGTGCTTCGATTGTAGACATATGTCGTTACCTAGTTGAATTGTAAAGCTCTTTGAATCTTTAGGAAAGAAGCGCCGTGTTGCTCTGTATTATTAACAGATACTGCTCTTGATGCTGACTACTCACGATTGCTGTTCTCAATTGTTAAAGAAATTCATAGAAGTTATTTTACCTGCCACCTCAGTCAAGAATCGTGTAGAGAAAAAAAAACAATCACTAATAATCACTTCCTCGCCCACAGTTGTCCTATTTTCTCTTTAGTTAATGCACCGACAAATATCGTTGTATCAAGTATCAAGCACGCAAGGTTTCCTTATGAAACTATATTAACATATCTCAAACCCATATTTTTCAATCATTATTCCATCAGGTCTTGCCTTTATCATATAATCACAATATATCATCACATCCCACTAGCATTAGGTTTTCACTAATTCAAAGGTCATTCAAAGGATGCTTTCGGTCCGACCTCGTTGAGCTGCGCTGCTTCTGTACTTTGAGGCGGTGATAAGTGCGACTCTTTCTTTCTTTCTTTCACTTTTACTGATCACGATATTTTTTGACATCCAACAATATCCTTTCTGTTTCCATCATCCTTTCCGGCTTGTGTTCAAACCAGTAACTGTTATGGTATTTTTACCAGCCTTCCAGTGTAACTGGCTTGCAGTGCTGTTGTATCTTTGATTGACACATTGGTTGATTTTCATGACTGATTTTCTCCGCCTTTAATCCACACAATCTTCGAATTACTGAACCTTTCTGTCATGTTTATCGTATAAGTCATTTCTTAGTGCTTGCTATTTACTGCATTATTTTTAAACTATGATTCTCTTCAGTTTCTTTCTGTTTTTCTTGATTTTCTTAATCATGTCTCTGCAACTCCCAGCAGCAAAGAGACATACACTTTCTGTAACAGGAGGAAAGATGGCCAGCAGCAGGATGCTTCCAAAATGTCAGGTTGATCTAGCTTACGAAGCCTGGCCTTTGCATCTTTTGAGATGCTTCCAATTGTACTAATCGCGACTAGTCACTTTCGAACTCCACTAGCTTTCTCGTTTTGAATGCTAGAATCTCATACCTCTTCACCTTATTATTATTATTATCTTTATTATTATTATTATTGTTATTGTTATTATTATTGGTATGTGCCCGACAATCGTAATGTTTGCAATCAATACTTATCGAGCTCCTCCACGTCTGTTTGTATTAGAAGGAATGGACTAAAATTGTCAGAAGGAACAACGCAAGGCGACCCTCTAGCTATGAGCCTTTATGCGATAGGTGTCCAACCGCTTATTACTATATTGGCTGGCTGTAGCACAACAAGGCATTGCTGGTACGCCGATGATGCTACTGGAGCAGACGCCCTGGAAGAAGTTAGGAAATGGTGGGACCAATTAGTTGAAGATGGCCCGTTATTGGGCTGCTATCCAAATGCCAAGAAATGCTGGCTTGTTGTAAAACCTGAGAAGGAAAGAGCAGCCCACGATGTGTTTGCTGGAACTAAAAGCAACATCACCACTGAAGGTCGAAAACACCTTGGCACTACACTTGGATCGAGGGAATATCTTGAGAACTACGTTGACATCCAAGTTGCGAAATGGGTAGATGAAGTTACCTCGCAGGTGGAGCTTGTGATATCTCAATCACAGGCCTGCCATGCAGCGTTCACATTTGGTCTTAGACATCACTGGACGTACTTCATGAGAACCTTGCCAGATATTGAGGATTTATTGGAACCACTCGAACTTGCAATCTCTAAACTGCTCATTCCATCACTAACTGAACATACGTGCTCGTGGGTCGAACGGGATCTAATGGCTCTTCCAGTGCGTTTGGGCGGCCTAGGGCTCACAAATCCCTGTAAAAGTGCAGCTTCAGAATATTAATTGTCAATCCGTGTAAGTGCACCACTTATAGAAAAGATAATCAAGCAATTTCATGAAACACCTGATGAAGCCAATGTACACAAGATAATAAAGTCTGTTCGCAAGGAGAAGGAAAAACATCTAGAAGGGCAGCTTGAGAACTTGAGGATGTCTTATGTCAGATAAAACGCTTAGATGTGTAGAGCTTGCTCGCGAAAAGGGTGCTTCTAACTGGTTAATCGTCATTCCTCTCAAAGACTTGGATTTTGACCTTAATAAACGGGAATTTCGAGATGCTATTCAACTTGCCTATAACTGGTCTATTCCTGATAGCCCGTCAAAGTGTGTATGTGGATGCTGCTTCACAGTCGATCACGCTATGATCTGCCAACGCAGGGGCCTTATTATTCAGTGACATAGTGCCATCCGTGACTTAGAAGCTGAACTTCTTGATATGGTCTGCTACGATGTTGAGATTGAACCATCATTACAACCTGTCACTGGCGAAGTACTCAACAGTGGTGCTAATAGAGCCCCAGATGCCCGTCTTGATGTGCATTGTCGTGGATTTTGGGAGAGACAGAGAGCCGCCTTTTTTGACATAAGGGTTTGCCACCC
>JAOBAY020065058.1:0-12403 GCA_025331085.2 Zoanthus sociatus
GCTTGCCGGTTTTTTCATTGATTACCGAATTCAAAAACTGTAAATGTATTAACTCTGTATATTGTTAGTAGGATAAAGAGGGAAATAAATAAATAGAAAATAAAAAATAAAAAAAACCCTCAAAATCCGATGTTAATCTGTAAGACTTCTGCTTTCTAACCACAAGTTCCCCAGTTCTTTCCTGGCTCTGCCGAGGTTTGAATAGTTGTGTGAACTTCTTTTCCTCGTAAGCAAATTCAGCTTTCCATTCTTCCGGGGTAGGTAAATGAGTACCAGTTTTTGTTGGGAGCTAACCTGCGATGGATTAGTGTCCCGTCCAGGGGAAGTTAAAGACTCTCATCCGCTTAAAATTACAGGAGATAAGCGCTGGTTCCGTGAGTCACCTTATGGGAAAGGATTTAGCTATACTTTAATGAATTTATTTTTTACAGACTCTTTTTTTTCCTTTGAGTATTCTCAAGTACCTCGATCCGTTTTGAGATACAATCAACTGTTTCATTTAGTAGTAAAAGATTGATAGACATTTTCGTTTAATTACTTCTCGGATTTTGATCGGCTAGTTTCTCAGCATAAAATTATTTGAAAAAAAACCCAGTGTTTTAAAGTTTCTAGTATGCACTCAGGTGAACATAGAAATAAGGAAACTCTGGTAACTTAAGTCAATTACACATTAAGAATTTTTTTTCAGTTCTCTTCCCTTACGTGACGTCGCCTTAAACTGGCAATCAAAGATCTAAAGTCGCTCAAAGTCTATTTTCACTGCGACACACTTTCTCTTCCTTGACTGAAACAGTTGGTAAATTAATGTTGTTACGTTTGTAGGTGAACGTGTTATCAACATGGACGAAGCTAGAGCGAAGCATTACCAAAATGTTGTGTTAATGACTGACAAAGGAAGGAGCCTTAAGGCAGACTTAGCTGTACCGTGCACTGGCCTTAAGGTCAATAGCTTGGCTTATGAGAAAGGGCTCGGTAGGTTGAACTTTGAAATCATTTACAAGATTTAAGTTAGTGTCATTGATATTACGAATTAAGGACGATTTTTTTAAAGTTTTTAAAATAAAGATTAACGCTAAAATACGACGTTTCGACATCGTCCGATGTCATTATCAAGTAAATTTTAATTCCAAGAGAGTATAATATATGTACAATACAAGAGTATGTAAATCACAGAAAATGAGCATACAATGCGGCTAAGCGGACAAAAGGTTAAGAATTTAAAATAAACAAAACAGTGAATTATTTACAAAAGACAATAAAGTAAACTAAAAATTCAAACAAAAACCTTGGCTTTTATAGAATCACTTTGAATATTTAAGATAGGTTTTCTTTTAGGGATTAAAAGCATTTCATATAAAAGACAGTCAAATTTTCCGTTGCATTTTTTAAGAACTGTAAAGTAATTTTCCGGAGCAACTTTAGAATACCCCGACACTGTCGTTAATATAATTCTGCGCATTTGTTTTTAGAGAACAACGAATGCACAGAATAAATCACCATGTCATTAAACACAGTGTCGGGGTATCAGCCCTTTCAATAAATTAATAAGTAGGAGACCATGAGTGGAGAAGTAGCCAGCCAGCGCTGGTGACGTGAAAAAGAATTCAGAAGATTCCCGACATATTAACATTGCGCAAAGCATGAAAGTAGCAGACCACGGTACGAGATTTTTTCCCCAAGTAGCCGACAACTATCGTCGGCTGTCGGCGCTTATTGAAAGGGCTGGGGTATTCTAAAGTCTAGCCAATTTTCCAAAACTGGGTTTTTGATGTTGTGTACTTTCATCATGTGTTGTCCAACGGCATATTGTAGGAATTTCTAAAACAAAAGTTAGAATGAATAACCCCAGTCATTTATATTCTTCAAGACATACAAAATGAATGGTCACTTTATTGGGTTTCATCAACTAGTTCAAAAGTTAGGATGAATAACACCAATCATTTCCACTCTTCAAGACAAACAAAACGGATGGTAACCAACCTTTATAGGGTTTCATTAACTGGTTCAAAAGTTAATGAATAACACCAATCATTTCTACTCTTCAAGACAAACAAAATGAATGGTTACTTTATAGGGTTTCATCAGCTGGTTCAAAAGTTAGAATGAATAACACTAATCATTTCTACTCTTCAAGACAAACAAAATGAATGGTTACTTTATAGGGTTTCATTAACTGGTTCAAAAGTTAATGAATAACACCAATCATTTCTACTCTTTGAGACAAACAAAATGAATGGTCACTTTATAGGGTTTCATCTACTGGTTCAAAAGTCAGAATGAATAACACCAATCATCAGAATTTATTAGTGACAGACCGTCCCGTTTATATATCGGTTCAACTTTCTTGTAAAACATGGTAGCGAGGTGTGTTATAGCTACTTAAATTGAACAGATATATAAAAACTATACTATACTATCTCGAATAAATTCTGCTTTTGACGTTATGGACAAGAAAATAATTTTATGGTAGTTACCAATCTCCTATCGCTCGGTCAAAGTAAATCCGGAAGTAATTTCTTCAAATTTAAAAGCAAATTACACTACGAAGAAAAATCTTAATGAAATTAATCACCATTAGAAGGGTAAGGACATTTTAGACAACTGATATTTACACTTTAAAATTAGTATTTCTTTTCTTTGCAAAGGAGACAAAGTGGACAAGCTGGGTCGATTGAGAGTTGGCAAGTACCTGGAAGTTGAAGGGGAACCTGACATATTCGCCATTGGAGACTGTAACGACACTCCTGAGATCAAACTGGCCAAACTAGCTCAAGACCACAGCAAATTTGTTGTTGATAATTTAAAGCTAAAACACGAAGGAAAAGAAATGAAGCCATACCCCGTCAACAGTGAGTTTATTTGCCGTAATCATAATAATCATCCTGATATAACCTCGAGCATACAAACTCAATCTATTGATAAACTCTATTCTGTTTCTAATGCATAATTCTATTCTGTTTCCATTTCTAAATTCTACTCTCCTTTTTCTGATCCCTATTCTGTTTTATTTGCTAAATTTGCGTTTGTTTCAATGATAACTTCTGTTCTCCTTTTGCTGAATTCCCCCAGTGCTATTTCTATTGCTAAATTTTATTCTATTTCACTTCTACATTCCATTCTCATTTTTTGCTAAATTGCTTCAGCGCTATTTCTAATGCTGATTTATATTTTGTTTTTGTTGCTAACTTCTATTATTTCACGTTTCTATTGTTTTAATTTGCTTCTTTTGCTAAATTCCGTCAGTTAATTTTATTTCTCGCAGATCTATCACTAAATTCTATGCTTTTTCTATTCCTATATCCTCTTCTGTTTCAATGCTAACTTATATTCTTCTTTTGCTAATTCCACCGGTGCTATTTTTATCCTTAAATTCCATTCTGTTTCTTAATTCTGTTATTCCACTGCTCAAGTCCATTCTGTATTTTAGCTAAATTCTGTCAGTTCTGTTTCTGCTATCAGTTTCCATTCTGTTTCTATAGAAGAGTCTTTGCTGACGTCATTGTTTACATTTTGCTTAATTAGCATAAATTAATTCTAGGTAGCTAATGAACAAAGATAAATAAGATTTGAGTTTAAAACTTGAGAAAGCTTGTCGAACTAACAAAGAGATGAAAAATTTATGCTATTCCAGCAGTTTCCAAAAAGATATGGCGGTTCCTAAATACTCAAGACAGCTAGGTGGCAAAACCTTTAATTAACCAAACATTTTCTGTAAAATCTCCATTATATCACAGGAACAGTGTTAAGCATTTCACTCTCATATTTTCAGAAGATTTTTATTTTAAAAAACACTCTCAATATACAGTTCTTCAGATTTTGGAACCTTACTAGAAACTAGCGCACATAATTTATGCTAATGAAGGGAAAATTGTAAATAAGAATCCGCCTATTTCTTGAGTGTCATAATCTTTTGCTCTTGACTAGGCCCAGCACCTCCCGGACCCCGACCAATTAGACCAGGTAATGTACCCCTTTTTAATTTTTCTGTGAAAAGTATTTGACAGAAACCAGTTGGCAAAACTTAAATCTTTAAACCGAGGATTCATCAAAAAGGCTAAAACGTTTGATCTCATAGGAACATTAATTAATAAGATCAGTAATAAAAAAGTTTAATTACATTATTACCATCAGGACTTCGTTATCTAGATACGCAAGTTAAAAAGGATTTATCTTGATATGTACCAACTATCAAAGTCCATTTTTCTTGTCCTCCTATTGGACGAAAGGACATCACGCGCACGTGAATAAGTTTCGCTGTTATCCAGCAAACAAGCACACAGCGGGCAACATGTTTTGGACCGGTAATTAACAAATCCGGAAGTTAATTGTAATTTGTTGTGATTTCAAAAGTTCACAAAACACAAGTTTGAATAATAAAAAAATTATTTAAAAGCTGCTTTTTGTCGTTCTTTGATAGTTGGTTTATAACGAAACACTTTACCTCGGGAAAGCAGTATGTTTTGTGATCCCTCGACGGCCATGTTTACCTTGGCTCTGCCTCGGGAAACATCGGCGTTCTCGGGACCACAAAACATACTGTTTCCCGTGGTCTCAGTCAATAAGTGTTAAATGTTTCCATTCATGTTGTCAGACAAGGGTAATTTTTTATGACTTTATATTAGCATGAAGTTGCTATACCTAGATCTTACAATGCACTTGGGTTGCAAAACAAATTGAAAACTCATCTTCAGCTCTAGGTTTTCATTTTCAAACTAAGTCATGAATTCTGCGGTATCTTAACTATTTTGTTTGTAGAACATGCTGAAATCTGTTGTAATACGGAGCATGATTTTAAAGCAAAAATTGCTGCTAAGATTTTTACCTAAAGAATGTCACCATCAGATACAACAGTTCCGGTGAACATGTTGTATGTTCATATTCACACAAGACCAGTAAGACGTCCGTTATGTTACGTGCACGTGACTTTGTCGTTTCGTGTTAAATCGCGCATAGACAGCTTTCTAGTGATGGGTTAGCTAAACTAAGCGATTGGTGTCGAGCCAAAAAAATTATCAGTAAATTATTATTGAAAAATTAATTTTATTTTAGTCAAATAATGTTTTGGGATTTGTTTATAGACAAAGCTTTATCTTAGAAAATCACCCACTATCAATGTTGCCAGAAAATAGGTTGTTCAAAGTATACCTCATTTTATTCGTACGTTGTTTAATGTGTTTCTGTATGAGGATCAACATATACATACGCAATAAAACTCAAGGGCGGTAGCTCTTAAAAATTTCAGTATTATAGTGCCCTAAAGGAAAAGTTTTATATTTTGTTTAATGAAAAACATGACAAAGAGATAATCATTTACTAAAAGTATTATTTCATTGTTGCTGTTTTTCCTCAGTTGAAAGAGCTTTTTACCCTTTTAACAAAAAGTATGGAAGACATGAAAAGCGAGGCAAAAACCTTCCAGCTAGGTTTGGTAGAGTGCGCTTCACCAGAGGCCCGCTAGGAAAGCCAGGAAGCGCTGTTGAGTTTTTCGGTAGACGAAATAGCTACGTTGAAATTCCAAAAGGTTCAGGTGTTCTAGACACAAAGAATTCCATCACCCTTATGGCTTGGGTACTGCATACTGGCAAAAGCGGACCGCTCATCCACTACAACCCAAACGCCTGGGGGGTACATCTGTGGATGGTTCGGCCAAATGTGGCCTTTGTACGTTTCACAACTCGAAGGCGTTTACATTTCACAACAGCTCTTGCATCCAGACGCTTCTTCCGTCCACGTCGCTGGAATCTAGTCGCAGCAACGTATAACCGAGCAAACGGAGTAGCAAAACTCTTTATTAACTACAAGTTTGTATCTAAGAGAATGGTTGGTAAGATACGGCTCGCCACTAATGCAGCGGTAAGACTTGGTGCACGAAATCTTGATCGAAGATACTTCAAAGGAAAGATTGCGTGTGTAAAGGTTTTCGCTAAAGCGTTATCGAGTCGTGACATTGAATTAGCTGGAAAATCGTGTATGCGGCGTAAGTATATTATTATAAAATTATCTATATGATTAATTCTACCCTTCAATTCAACGACACCTGCACTTCATGGTTTTTTTTTCCTTCATTTATATTTTCTTGCAATAAGATTCGAAAAAAGGAAGATTTTTGGGAATAGCTGTTACTATTAAAATATCTTTATGCGGTCAGTTAATCTGATAGTGTTTTTTTCTCATCTTCTCTAGTTAATACGGGTTCCTCTCTTCCCTGCAATAATCTTTAGAATTCTTTTGCAATTAAGATTTGTAAAATTGGTAAACGTTTGTGAAAGGTGAATTAATCAACATGAAACAAGCGTGGGACAAAGATGAAATCGTCCCCGATATCATTCGAACTAATGACCTCCCGAACATCGGCCTGGCGCTCTTTCCACTGACCTACAGGAACTAGGCGTGTCCACAAGTTGCGCAGCATCTTTTGGGCAACTTTTTCTTTTTCTGGCAACTTTTTCACTGCGAGCAACTTTTTCTGCTTCGATCAACTTTCTTTCTTGTAGCAGCTTTTTTTTCACCTTTTGAAGGTTTTATATTTTTATTGGTATTAAAGAGAGAAATAATGCTTATTTTACAGCCAAAGAACTTGTTTTTAGGTGATGGCAAAGCGTTTTGCAATATACAAAAGTTTAATGCTAGGCGGTTGGCGTCCTTTAGGAGGCAGGGGTGTGTGCACCAAACCTTTCGCCTGGTATTACGTGAAGTAGAGATTAAATGAAGGGAGAAGAAATTAATAGCAAGTTTTGCAGTAAAAGAATTATATGCTGTGCTCAATTTAAATGTGGGAAGATGTCTTGATTATGAGTTTTTAATCGGGTTATGTTGATCAGGTTGATTTTGTAGAGACAAATCCGTGTATCTGTTGCCATTTGAAGCTTGTATATAACCCTTATTGAGTATCGTGGCTGGCAAATGGGCAACTTTTGAGCATCGTTTTGCAGATTTTTAGCAACTTTTTGCCATTTTACTAGCAACTTGTGGACAGGCCTAACAAGAATTCAAGGAGAGTCAAGTTATTAATTTTTTTTGCCAGCCTGATGCGTTTTATACTAACGATTTGTCTGTATTTTTTTATATAAATATGCAGGTCGCCCGCAGCCACTGCCAAGTTATCGTAAGTATTGTTTGTTTAAAAATTGTATATAAAGTTGGCGCTACAGCGCTGTTTAGTGTAGCGTTTTCGTTTAGATAATCAGTCGCCTGAAGATGGTTGCCGCAATGCTATCTATCTGTCGGTCTATCTGTCTATCTATCTGACTGCCTACCTGCCTTTCTGTCTGTCTGTTTGTCTATCTGCCTGCCTATCTTCCCGATATCCATGGGATACCAAATTTAAACGCTGGATACTAAGTATCACAAGCGCGGTATCCCAAATGGATACTAGGAAATTTAGAAATTACAATGGGAAAAACTCATCTAGGAGCTCGGCATGTTTCCAAACTTGAATGTCTACGGATTTTGGCAGTATATTTGAAAAAGCATTTCAAGAACGGTGTTTTCTTTCGTAGCGCTGCATTTAGTATTCAAATCTGCGATTCGTTTTAAGGAGTTATACCAAATTCTATTTTGCTGGTATCCACTTGGATACTAACAAAAACCACAAGTTTCAAGCCCTGGTCTGTCTGACATATAATGATGTGTCCTTTCATTAGCGTACTTCTTGAAGTAGTATATGAAGAATAAAAAATGATGCATTGCTTAAATCTGTTTCATACTCGCCTACCTTTAGCAGGTGAACCTTCAACTTCAAGAAACAGTTCTGAAAACGAGTTTGAAACATATTTGGTCCATCAATTCTTGTTTACTTGTACAGGCTCCAGCTAATATGATTGTTTCATAGCACTCCGCTTGACAATTTGGTCATCTCTTCTACATATATACATAGTTACCAGAAACATGACTTCTGAGTACGGGTTTTTTTATTCTCATTCAGGATTTTTACGGCCGCTCGCCTTATACCCTTTCACCCGAAGGAAGGGGCTTAAAGACGTCTTAAGACGAGCACCACATGCACGTGGGAGCAACGTTCGATTCAGCCCTGGCCCCGATGGAAAACCTGGTGGCTCTTTAATTTTCTTTGGCAGGCGAAATAGTTACGTGGAGATTCCAAATCGTCGAGGAGGCCCTCTAGACGTCGGTACGCGCGGTGGTTCTATAACTATTGGAGCTTGGGTTTTCAACAAACGTGGCGCCGGTCCTATTTTTAACTATAATCCCCCTGGTCAAGGTGTCCGTCTATGTTTCATTACTCCAAAGACGATTTTTCTAGAGTTATCGATGCGCGGACGTCGTCGTTTCACGGGGAGACTTGCGACGCGTCGAAATATTAGAACCGGATGGAACTTTGTTGCGGCAACATATCGTCGTAGGACTGGTGTGGCAAGACTTTTTGTCAACAATAAGTTTGTGGCTCGTAAGTTTATTGGTAGAATCCGTCTTGCTACTAACTTTGCTGTACGGCTTGGAGCGGTAAAAGGTGGCAGAAGGTATTTCCGTGGCATGATATCTTGTGCACAGTTCTTCAGCAAAGCTTTATCAGCAAGACAGCTACGCTATATAAGTAAAAAATGCTTTAGAGGTAAGAACAAGAAGTAATATGAAAATGTATTAGGTTTTAACATGAAATTAGTATATTCAAAAGTACAGAAAAATATAGTGATCGATATTTATAAGCCAGCAGCAGAATGTGTTATTCTTGATAATTTTTTGCTCTGAAAAGCATAGTATCATACAAGATAGAGAAACTAATTTTAGTTATTAATTTACGACTATTTGGTGTCTTCATGATTCCATAGACCACTTTCATAAATGGCGACTATTTCTAAATTCTTTTGTATTTATTTAAATAAGCCTTGCTATAGCTTCGTCTTTGAGTTGAAAATTCAAAAGATTATGTTACCCCAAACGAGACGAGTAAGGCCAATTTGAATTCAGACAAAAGAATATTTAAGTAGTCGCCACTTATGAAAAAGGTCTATTATCAGATAAAAAATGGATTAACATGTGAATTACTTTAATCAATTGAATTTTCATTGAGTAACATTTACCGACTCACTTAGTACATTCAGAGAGAGTTTCGTAACTATTTCGTTATTGATGTTTTTCTTCAGTCAAAAAAGCTGTGAATAAAATCATGATCGAACATAGTTTATATCCAATACCATCAATAACCATTTTTGATATTTTAAAAAGTGTAACAACTTTTTGATTTTTGCAACGTTTTTTATGAGATAGAAAAACACTCTCTCTAAATGTACAACGTAATTAACAATTATTCACCGATGTGGAAGTGAATAGTGGTAGATATTAATATCCACCACTTTTATGGACACTGAGGTGAATAATTATTTTTATTAGTATATACCACTTAAGCTGAATAAATAGTGGACCAAAGAGTAACTTCATATGTGACATTTTGAAACCGAAGCGAAACGGGAAGCAGTTTGTTTTTCTTCTGCTGCTCGGAGGTGAATAGTACTCGGCTAATCACCTCCGAGCTAGCCAATCAGCGTGCGCGAAAAGTATTATTCACTTGTATGGTATATACTAATTCTGTACATGCTGAGCTTTATACAATAGCAATATCTTTTTATTAAGAATTAGTCTATGCAAGTTCAATGATTTAAAAACCTAGTTTTCATTTGATAATGGTGCCATGAAGATACCAAAACGTCATGAAGTTAAAAGTACTGTTAGTTTACTCTTTCTATCTTCTAAAATAGAAAGTGTTGGGTCCAATAATTAGAACTTAGTGACTATCAACCGTTTTCATTTCATTTTGCACTTCCATGTGGAATATGTTATTCCTGTTTGCCTTTTTGTGTGTAAGGGGAGGAGATTGAGGGGAGCTAGTAAGTTCATATTGCAGTGGTGAAAAAGTTAGTGAATGATGAAAAATATAACTAGTTTACAAATCTATTTATTCTCACATGATAATGTACATTTTTACCTTTTATCGTCGGTCTTCGTAAAAGAAAGAAATAGGTTTAGTTTCAAAAATGAGTTTTGTTCGACCTCGCGTCCAATTCTAATTATATTCAAAGACAAATCTAAATATATTAATTGGCTCAAAGCAAAGACAATGTTGCAAAAGCGAGAGTTGTCAATAAATGTCATTGTACTCTAACTCTTTGTTTAGGTCTTGGTCCAGTCCCATTCCCCCGACCACAGCCAACCCGAATAACCATCAGACAGTTAGGCTGCTATAGAGCCAGTGAAAGAGGATTAAAGAGAATAAAAATTGCCAATTTGCGCAAGTATGGAAAACATGCTGTCAGAAAATGTGCTGCATTAGCTTACAGAAGGAGACGTATGAATTTTGGATTGATGAAAAGAGGGATTTGTTTTGCGACCAACAGTAAAAGGCTTCTCAAAAGGCTGGGAAGATCTAGCGGGTGTCGCTTTGGCCTTGGAGGACCTCGCCAGATCAATATTTACGTCATGTTAAAGAGTAAGTGAAACTAAAGATCATTAAGACTAATACACAAACACCAGAAAGTTAAGCAAACAATTTTGCTCAAAGGAATTTATACTGCTTGTTTAGTTTTGATAGATCATAAATGCAACCACTGTCAGAACTTGAACAATCTAGTACTTCAAACGATCTTTTTCAGGCTGGTCATTCACATGCTTGCAGTTTTCATGTCTTGTGAAACAAAAGTGTCAACTAACCGAAATCAACCAATTGTCATTTAAAGAAAACGTTTATTATTAATGATTAACAATTTTTCGCCGGAGTTAAAGTGAATATCTGGTAAATATTCGCGGAGGCGAATAATTGTTTCATTAAAACTACAACAGGTTTGACTTTGAATCCCTTCCGTCACATTTTGGAAAATTTGGGCAAACGTTTATTTGTTGTTGTCATTTGCTCAGTCTGGCAGGTTTGTCTTTGAATCCCTTCCGTCACATTAAGGAAAATTTGGGCAAACTTTTATTTGTTGTTGTCATTTGCTCAGTCGGGCATATTGACAATTGAAGCATCCCTTTCTTTCACAAATTCACTAAATAACCCGATTATCAATTGAAGCATTTCTTTCTTGGAACAGTAATCAAATAGTTGTTTCTGTAATGTTTTATTATCCGGCTGAAGACGTTTCTTTTTCACAAAGAGCCACCTCCCAGTATTCTTCCGAGAATACGCATCGACTTCAGTATGCATGTTATCTGTGACAGACCTAGATCGTCCTCCATTTCTTTACCATTTACCCGTGTTTTGAGACCTCTTGGGAGCGTTTCTCATGTCCAGATCATATCGGGTACCACCACAACCTTTGCACGCTTCCATTTTCTTGTGATTTTTCTTTTTAAGTCATAGATACATGTTTTCGAGGCTGGGAAAGACTCGTACAGTGAAAATACGGAAATAATAAATATTTTTCTTTCCAACGCACTCATTCGAAAAACTTGGTGTTTTTGCCCTGAGCGGGACTCGAGTGGAACCCACGTGGGTTCGAGTCCCGCTCAGGGCAAGAACACCAATTTTTTCGGATGAGTGGGTTGGAAATCTGCTACGTTTTCTGTTTCTGCTACGTTGCCAGCGTGGTGGTCCTCGATAGTGTAGTGGTTAGCACGCCCGACTAGTGATCAGGGAGGCGTGGGTTCGAGTCCCGCCCAGGGCAAAAACACCAATATTTTCGGATGAGTGCGTTTGAAAAATATTTATTTCCGTATTTTTAAGTCATGATAGTTATCCATTTTCACTTTCCTCTTTCCACTAACTCGGGTACATGAACAGGCAACATCAAGAACAAAGCAGCTTCTAGTGATTACAATACCTTGCTTGTTAACCTTTAGACTAGATCGGCCTGGATATGAAGTACCGTAAGATCTTACTATTTATTGACTCAGACAGGGTTGGGCGAATGGTTGTACCATTTCTCGTCGTTTCCCCACACCCAGCTTCTCAAGTTGCCAATGGAGTATTTGCGCCCCTTTGTTGTGTCTCCACTTGTTGATTAATTGTTTTGTTTTTCTTATTTTTGTTCTTGTTCTTTTGTTTATTGTTTTTGTTCTTCTAGTTCTTTTTCTTATTGTTTCTTTTGTGTTCTAGTTTTTTTGTTCTCCTTTTTTCTTGATCATCTTAATTTTTTGCTCTTGTTCTTATTGTTTTTTTTTTTGTTTTCACGTTCTTGTTATTTTTTCTTTTTGTTTCTTTTTCTCTTTTTTGGGGTTTTTATTCTTCACCTTTTTTTTATTATCAATATTATTATTTAAAACAGAATTCTCCATGTGAAAAATGTTTTTATAAAAATTGGCTATATAAATGTCCATTTTAAACTTTTTAACATTTATATAGCCAATTTTTATAAAAATATTAGTAGTAGTAGTAGTAGTAGTAGTAGTAGTAGTAGTGGTAGTAGTAGTAGTATTAGTAGAAGTAGTAGTGGTAGTATTGTTGTTTTTATTGATC
>JAOBAY020065068.1:0-21778 GCA_025331085.2 Zoanthus sociatus
GAACTTTACCATCGTTTTCCTCGGGTCGAAAACCTTAAATAGGGCTAAAATAATAATATCCGATATATACACTTTAAGTTTGGGGGAATTTTAGTGAAGTTTGAAAGTTAAATTTGGGGTTAATATTTGATAGAAAATCGCCAAACCGTCCCCTAACGAAAGTTGCCCTTTCGCATGGTCAGGAGGGACGGTTTGGCGATCGTCCTCAAAATTCTTCTAAATCAAATACTTCTTTCAGCTCCTTCACTATCCACCAAAATTTAGGGTAGAGAGCCCCCTTAAAATTAAGCTCCGCTGACCTGTAGAGATGTCAGGGTTGACATCGGTCCACGACTTAGGGTATTAAAGTAGACTTTTTATAGCTTCCATTAGTTCAACTAGTTATTCATAGCTACTATCTAGGAAATCAAAATTGGTTTACAAGCAATATTTCAAGAGCAATTAAATTTTGGTTAATTGTGTAAACGAACGTGGTTGACGCAGTTGGTAAAATCTCTGCTTTCCAATCACAAGGTCCCCAGTATCGAACAGCAGTTTGCCGAGATACGAATATTTGTGTGACCTTCTTTTCCGCCTAAGCCAAGTCAGTTTTCCGTCCTTCCAGGGTAGGTAAATGAGTACCAGCGTTTGCTGGGAGCTAACCTGGGATGAATTAGTGTCCCATCCTGGGAGAGTCATTGATTTTTATCCGCTTCACACTACAGAAACCGGAGATAGGCGCCGGCTTCATGGGCCACTTGGCTTGTAAAGGATTTAGCCAATTGTGTAAACGTTAACTGGTTAAAATATTCAAACTATACAATTCGAAATATTTTTAAACAAGAGAATGTTTACATAATTAATTATAAATCCTGGTTTCACCTCCAACATTTTTAAATTTTGGTTGTTCTTAATATTATCTGACGGCTTCAGGCTAAAAAATATTTTTAAATTCTACTTTAAGTCATTCTCCACTAATCTGATAGAAGCTCAATCCCTAAATTATGTCTCCGGGTTTGTAATGTTAGGACAATGAGAATCTTAACCTCCTTGGACGGGAAACTTATTAATTGTATGTTAGGTCCATGTAGACTAACTGCAGTTATTGGTATAGAAATCGGCATATCGTAATCGTTTTAAATGGATAATGTAGTTATATTTCAGGCAGTTGGTTATGACAATTAAGAGGGATTTTGATAGGAAAAAATTGAGGACAGATGTTAAAAAGATGGCTCCTACCGAATGAAAGGCGTTGTTTTGGTGAGCGAACGGTTTGGCATCGGTCCACAAAATATTAACTTGTAAAATACTTTTCTAACTTACTTAAAATTCACTACATTAAAATTTTTCAAAAAAAAAACCGCTTTCTTTCCACAGCATTTCCCCCACCTTAACCTCATCAAAAAATCTGGAAATATTAATGGTTCTTAATTACTGACCACGTTGCTGTAATGGGGTATCTGGAAAATTTCTCAAAAATTCCCAAAACTGATGTGTATGACTAAAAAATGCTTGCTTAACTTAATAGTATCAGTACTGCACACTGACTTAAATAGCAAGTAGAAAAACTTATAAAAACTTTTTCGAAAATTTTACATCATATTTTCGTAATTATATTAGTTAAGAACATTTGAATATAGTTTTAGGCTGAAATACCCTAAATAATACAGACCATTCAGTATTGGAGTATAAAAAAGTAGTTATGCACAATGGAACAATAAAAACTGAAAAGTGATATTTTACATTCGAAATTGTACATTCAGGGTAATTTAGTTTTAATTAAATTTATAGAATTGCAGGAAATGTAAATGTTCAATTAAATGATCAAAGAACAATATTCTAAAGATAATGTGGAGCATTTGTCTATCTTGTCTTTTAACGTAGTCATTTAAACCTAGTCTTTTAACGTCATTTGATTACAGTCCGAGGTCTGTCGCTCTTCGCAAGGAAAATGTTTGGAGGGTTTAGAAGTAAGCTCTTGTAGTAGAAGTTGTTTTTGGCGCGTTTGATTTCTTTGTTGACAGTCCTTTTTTATAAGTCTTGCTAATTTTTGAAATTATTTGATTTGATTGCTTTGGTGAAATGCATCGAAAATTGTTTCAATTTTAGCAGAAATCCATAATCAAGATTGATATCATATTTTATTGGCCCTATGAGTCTTGAAGTAATTGAGGAGAAGGTACTGCATTTGCCCCCTCTGCAAATGGTTAGACCTTCACGCGTCTTCTCGGATAAGGACATTGAACAGTACGTCTAGTCTCTCGACCGATATATCGGAGGACTTGAAAGAGCCCACATACTTGTCGAAAAGAGCAGGGTAGTCGTCCTGGTATTGTGGTCTGTCTCTTCACTGAGGGCTTTACGATTGTTAATATGTTGCGGACTATCTAAGACCCTCAACTGTTAAAAACTATTTATTTGTAAAGCGCCATATAAATATTGCATATTAATAAAAAGTATTATCAAGTTCATCCAAAATTATTATATATTTTTGAAAACTTGATACAATATTTATATGGCGCTTTACAAATAAATAAAGCTAATTTCTACGAGTTTGACACACACGATACAATTAAAGACCCCAGCTGGTAGGAGGCAAACCAGTTGGCTATATTAAAACCTAATGGCTGTGAAGGAGGCAAACATAGTCAATACAACAAACAATTTATTCACAGTTCAATTTAAATCATCCTATCTACAAGTCTTTGAATCCCATATATAGTAACTGGTTACTTTGCAAGTCAGTGTACCACGTATTTACAATATACTGTAAATGATGAATGTAAGTGTCCATTCGTCGCTAGGCTGTTGCCCAATGGTTTTGTGTTTGATGGGCATTTCGTAACTTTTGCCAGGCTTTTCTATTCGTCTTCAGAGCCATCTGCAATCAAAAATATAGTTGATCTTCAAAATAAGCGCACACGGATTGAATAATTTGTGCATCAAGCATTAAAATGATGCAAACACCAAATTGGTGCACTGTTATTGAGGATTGTAACATAAATGTAAACCCGTTACCCCTTTACTGTTAATGAGCTTTATAACACCCTCTACTGTTAATGAGCTTTATAACATTTCCCTTTACTGTTAATGAGGTTTATAACATTACCCTTTACTTCTAATGAGGTTTATAACATTACCCTTTACTTCTAATGAGGTTTATAACATTACCATTCAACATTTAACATAGCTCTTAAAAAGGCTAAAGTACTCGTGCAAACTCACATGGGCGATCTCTACTTTTCTTTCCCACATGCGAACCTGAGAAGAAAAATGAGAATGAGGTTACTTCTACAATATCACAAGTTCAATCCATCAGTCTTTAAAATCTTTATTGCTGTGAGCGAAGCGAGTAGCCTCCTATTCGGAACACAGCGTGATCTTCGGATGTCACTAGCAACGAACATGCGACACTTACGATCAGCAGTTCAAGTCCATACCGTATCGAGAGTCGATTCAAGAATGTCACTAGCATTTCGGTACACACAATAGATGCGCACAGCGGTTCAAATCCACGGTGATGCATAGAGTCCATGTTAGTGGTTTTCATTAATCCGTGAAACAAAGTGTAAGAGCTAAACTTTGATATATTATGATACACCAAAAACACAAGAGAAAACGCTATCATGGAAGCATGATAAAGTGTAATACACTAAAGTGTGATCACAGGTTAATGAAAACCACTCAAGTATGTACCAAATAGCATACTAGCAGCACTCATTTTCTATTTGAAATAACTACAAATAGTTATAATTATTAACAATTAGAAAACAACCTCGCAATTTTTATTGCAAATCGATATGACTGGAATTTATTTAGCAGAAATCTCAGAAGAGACAAAAGAACAACAATACTTCAAATACTTCTACTGTATTGCAAAAGTATATGCTTTTGTTTAGGTTTTTATAGTTTGCGACAGTTGTTGCATGAAAATGTTAAATTAGAGAGCTAAAGCACCGGAACATATCTTGCATGACGACGGAGGTCTATTTTCTGTGAGTGCACTGGATCGAGAACGGGGTTTCTGGCGCGAATTTTTAACTTAAGCAGCGCGCGTAGTGCAACGACGAACGCACGCAGAGTAAAAAGGCGCGAAAACTAACTTTGAAGTCCCAAGTGGTAAACGAACTTTATACGTTGTAAAGTAAAATTGGTTACTCAATGGCAAGAACCAGGAGCAAAGGTAAGTGTTAAAGTAATTGTAAGTAACTTATTTACTGAGAGAGATTTATTGACAATTTGCGAAGTGCTTGAAGCCATTCCTATGATAAAAAAAAATCAGACCAACACGGAAGCAAAAAGCGGCTTGTAAGTAGTAGGCCTCAGTCAAGATCACCACGACCGCATGACGTGTTCAGGTAAGCGACATCTGCTGACAGTTTAGTTCTGTTGTGAAAATATGTAACTTCAGGATAATTTTGTAATTTGATGACGCAATAATGTTAACTAGCACGTGTTCCGTTGTTATCTAAGTTTTTAGTTGGAATAAGTGTGTAGAAAAACGAACCATTTCCAACACTGGTGCCGTGACCAGGATATAAAATAACGACTAAAGAAACTCAACGGAAGCAAGATACTGCATTGCGTTCAGCGTACAAAGGACACTGCACTAGAGATTTTAAGAAGGCAGAATCGCTAATGGAGAGCAAAACACCGGACGTCGAAGAACTTGGCAACATCTTAGATCGTCTCGAGCGCCGAACCATTTCCAACAAGTTCCAGTTGGCCTCCATGACAACAAGAATGCCAGTTGCTCAAGTTCTCTGTTGATACTTACCAGGGATATTTAAAAACGGTATCATAAATAGCTGGTATAAGAACTTACGATAATTAATATAATAACAATATCAAATCGGCTCGGTAAACCAGAGTTATAAATAGATTTATTTTACATTTAACCGTAAGTCAGTGAAATGTGAAATGTGAACTCACCGTTTTATTCAATTCATACAACTGGGCTCGTTCATTAACGTAATCAAGAACCTGAGAAATTAATAAAGAACAAAGAGATTTAAAAAACGAGCTGTAATAGACTGATTTGTATTCATTATACGGTGTACTAATCCTTTCTGGACAAAACTACCAATTTTCTCAGATATTACATGCGTGCTATATAGCTAGTAGCTATAACTTGACGATACTAGAACTGGCGCTAAGGCTATGATGGTAGAGGAAGCATCTGTAATAGTTTATAGACCACTAGTAGAGGGACACCACTGACAAAAGAACCAAGGTATACATGTCAATCATAATTGAGGAATTCCACTAAGAGTAATGGAGAACTGCGGAAAACCCAACAGCAACAGATGGGTGGGTGGGTGGAATTCTCTGTTCTTAAAAATAAGAGAAGTCATAAGACGTGACAAACACCATTAAGTTTAACTCAAGGGTGTTGTTCTCTTAGTGTTACTCTAGGAAAATATAACCCCTTATCCTCTCATAGCCATTTCTGAATAATCTGTGATAGAATTTCTGAATAATTAAAAGGAGTAGCTGACAACCATAATATTGGAATAGTAAGCACGTACATCTGGTACTTTATAGTCGGTAAGCTGTTGCTTGAGTCTTGTGTTAACACTATCAGCTTTTGTTCGCTCCTAGGAAAGAATGGAAACATTTCAAGTTCTAGAACCAATCAATTAGGGAAAAAGTTAATAGAAACCTCTGCTAAAATCCGCACACTGTGGAAACGTACATCGTACATAGGCGAGTTTCAGCTGACGTCATTACAATCTGTTTCATTAGGATACATTTCGATCAAAGAAGCGAATGAACACAGATTACAAGGATCTATCTAAACTTAAAACTTAAGAGAGGTTATCAAAAAAACAAAGTAATGAAACTTTTGAGCCTCCATATAGCAGTTTCCAATTGAGAGGATATCGCAATCCCCAAAACCTCAATACAATTGGCGGCAAAACTGTTAATGAACCAGACAATTTTTGTAGAATCCCTATTACATCACAGAAACAGAACTCATCTTATCGCTCAGATGTAGTTCATATTACAAAACACTTTCACTACCCAGAAAGTCTGATTTTCTAATCCTATTAGAAATTCCGGCATTTCTGTTATTAAAAGTTTAAGCAGAAATTCGCAATCTTATTAAATGAGTGACAAGGAGCAATCAAAACGTACACGTGAAGGGAGTAACTATACGTCCGGTTACTGGCCGGACATGGTCTTCAATTACTAAATGTCCGGCAGTCATTTTTTCCAAATATATCTCCTTAAAACTTACCCTTTTTCAATTGACAAATAAAATAAACTCTAAACATTTTCAATTCAGTGTTTAAAAGTAAATCAATGATCGTGTCCGGCATGTTTGGGTGTTTTACATACTATGTAAAGAGCCAACGTAAAACACAAAATTCACAATTTTTGCTCATGTGCAAGCGCTTAAGGCACCTAAATAAACTATAAACATTTTAATTGTATATGATAAGTTTTAAGGAGATATATATAAAAAATATGGACTGAAGGACTGCTATAACAATTTGTAGACCATGTCCGGCTGCCGGACGTATAGTCATTCCGAAACGTGAAAAGCACTGTTTTACAAGATTGCTGTGTGAAAGTTAAACATTTACGAACCTTCTCAACCATTGTAGTTTCTGCATCAATCTTGTAAAGCATTTCATTCCTCTGATTAATTTCTGTACTAAGTCTTCCTGATTCCATTGTCAGCGTATGTAATTTTTTCTGCAATCAAAGAAGAAAAAGGTTACAAATTTGAAATTTAGAAATACATGACCAAGAATGTTTTTTGTTGCCAATTCACTGTCCATTTCCCTGGCTGTAAAATTGTTTATCAGTTCAAAATTGTGTGTCAGTTCAATAGCCGATCAACAATCCATTTCAGTGGCTGTTAAGTTTTCACGGGACAGCTATATATTATGTATATTCATTTGGTAAACTTGGGAATACATCTAAAATCCCATATAGAGTACATTATCAATCAAAAGCTGTGCACTGCATTCCAACAGGGATAAATGGCATTTTAAAATTCCTAGCAATGACAGATGTATTTAGAAGTAGTTCCAGGTTTCATTTCCCCAGCTGTAAAATTGTTAAGGAGCGGCCATATTTAATCTTAAACTACCAAATCCTACTGAAATCTGCACTGGAATCTGTGGTCATCTCCCAACAATAAAATATTTTGCAATAGAAGTGGAACATATTTCAAAAATCCTAGTGACATCATTGGATGTATTCTGCGGTCCATTTCCCCAGCTGTGAATTTGTCATGACCCAGCAAAGTATAATGTTGAACCTATGAATCCCTCTGATATCTCACTGATTCCCTTGTCTTCCATCGAAAGGTAGGCTATCTTCCAACAGAAGTAAGTCCAGGGGTTTCAATAAAAGCCGATTACCGGCGGTCTACCGCCGCCTGTGGGACATCTTATACCATCGTCTGTTTGGCCCTTACAGCCTTACAGCCCCTTTAGTGGTCACAGCCGCCTAATACACCTTCAATCGCCACTTATAACTAATGTTATTGAAACCCCTGAAGTCCCCAATTCAAATAACCTTCAACAGTCTTAGGTGTTTTCAATAGCTGTTCCACAGTCCACACTCCTACTCGTAGCAGTAAAACCGTCATGAATTAACCTTGGAAGTCAATATAAAAATCTTTGGATTATAAGGAAATTGTTCCAAATTATTTTGCTTTACTGTCCATGAAAAGATGGATCGCCCTCCAGTGGGAGCTGATGGCAATCTGCACTTGAGAAACTGATACTAAATTTCTAAACCTGAGAACTTCAATAAATAGTTGTAGACACAGCTCTATTTTTCAATAATTTGAACCCATTTTATCAGAGAACAATTCCCAGGAGAAACTGGTACTCAGTTCCAAGATCTTGAAAGAATAAGTGCCAAGTCAATTTTGGCATTCAAAATTATTCTGATCTAGGTAGGCAAGGGTTTGGATCTTACCAATGGTACCAAAAACACCATTAAAATGAGCACAACGAATTCTATTTTCTAACCTTATATGTATTAAGAATCTGCTGTACATTGGTCATCATTAGTTTCAGTCGTAGCATGTCCTGGTTCTTTTCATCAATCTTTTCTAGATACTGCTGGTTCTCTATTTTCAGCTGGTTAAAATCCACCTCATGGAGAACTTCACCCATCTCCTCTTTCTAATGATCAAACAAGCCAAGAAAATAAGACAGATAGTTATACATTCAAGTATTATGCAGCACATAACAAAAAATTTAGACAACTTAATGTTAAAACTAATAATAATTATCACTATATTCATAACTAATGTAAGAAAACGATGTTTCAAAGAATTAAGCCTTCACTCTTATTAGTAGCTTTATGGCTTCTGCAACATTCTGATCAAGGGGTTGTTACCCAGGGGGTGGAGGGGGGGTACTTGCCCACATGATGTGAATGGGTACGTGCTGCCCTACAGAGTATGGTTTTCAAGCTCTAGAGTCTGGGATAGGGTATTGTATTTGCCTGAGGTCTGCGATAGGGTATCTAATTTGGCATGGGTTAGGGATCTAATTGTCTGGGATAGGGTACAGTTTCTGGTGTTGAGAGAGTTAGGATAACAATTATGGCATTAACAAAAGGACCAGCACAGATGTGACGCCAGTCCTACGAGCACGCTAATGGAAATGGTACGGTTAGGCAGCTTTTGACGCAAGTTTTCTTAGAGGTAAGGTATGATTTTTGACTTAAAGGTCTGGGGTAGGGTATCAATTTGAAACATACATAGGTCTGGGGTAGGGTCATGGTTTTGAGCTTAGGGCGGCACACCCCAACCCAAAAACTAATAGAGTAACCCCCCCCCCTCCCTCTCCCCCTACGGGTAAGAAGACTACAAATTTGCTAAGAGATGTGTAAAAATCTCTTACTTCTTTGCTACAATTACTTGTAGATTGACTAATATGTTTCTGCATACTTCTACTTTCGTTGACATCTAATGCAGAATGAATAAATATAATATATATGTAACAAACTGAATTACCAGTTACTTTATTAATATAGAAATGAAACAAATAAGACACCAGGATTTGTTGTTTGCTACTACAGCAGGGCTGCTCAAAAGAAATATCAAAAGAACTGTGGTCTTTGAGCCTTGTTTAGGAACGTCACTCAGTATCCTTTTTCTAGATGTGTTGTTCTTGCAAAAAAAAACTGTGTTTGCCGAAACCAAAAATATTCTTTGTTAACCATCAAATCAGAAAGCAAAGGTAAGCAATCTTACTACTTAACAACAGATGGCTCCCAAAAGGTTAAATAAAAATTTTGATTTCAATGATTGGTGAAAAAGAATATCATCGATTTCATATTCGCATTAGCTAAACAATAGTCAAACTATTACAACAACAAACAACAACAACAATAGTTTATTCCACCTTGAACTTGATTAGTAGTTTTTACAAATCAAAAGAAAAATTAAAATGTGGCAAGGTGCTGGCTATACCCGGAATAGCCATAACTAATTTTGAACTATACATGTTTAAAATCAGCACACACTAACACAGACACAAAAGCGGGAAAAAAATGAAGGTTTACTTAAATGTTTTAAAACTTAATAATTTTTTATAAATCTTTCTCCGAGTCTGGCTTTGAATGATTTAATGGATATCGCAGTTCATCTTAATCGCCGCCTTTCTTGCCGCGCTGTAAGGTGTCAGTTTACCGTGCGCAAAGCACGAGTTCAATTCCATCGCTTGGGGTCTAAAAATAATTGAGCCAGAAGAAGGCTATACCTTTGCTCTAATATCTGCAAGGAGGTTAAACCTTTAGATAAGGACATTTTATGTATGCCAAGTCTCTCGACCCCTGGGAGTTAAAAGAGCCCGCATGCTTGTCGAAGCTGAGAATAAGGAAGTGATTCCAGTATTGTGCTCTATCTGTTACATTAAGGGCATTTATTTGATGTGTGAGCTGCTGTTGCGGACTATTAAGACCTAAACTGCTGAACTTGTATTCGCTTGTAATCGCTTAGAAAATTAGGATAAACGCTCTATAAATGTAATTATACTATTATAAAGAATATATGTTTATATATGCTTTTGCACATGCGTTTGTTTCTGTTGTTATTTTTAGGTATGTTGCACTTTAATAATATTTAAAGATTAATTTTGTTTGTCTCGTGACAGCATTATTAATTCAGTTATTGTGCTCAGATGGTAAGTAGCTCCTCCTAAATTGTTCTAAGATTGGTATATAACCAGCGTTTAATAGGGTTGAAACGAATCGTGGAATTGCACACAATTTGGGCATTCGGTTGATGAATAGTAACTATTTTGTGTTTCGTTTCAGCTACATTAATAGCTAGCATATACCAAGTTTCTTGATATTTCGATTTTTATATTGAAGTAATTTGCATTTCAGATTTCAAATAGTAAAAACAATAGATAACAAATATATTTATCTTATACTACACAGGTCTCTCAGAGTGGCAGACATGTAATATCACAAAGTATTATCCTTGTGCAAAAGACGACATAACAAACTTCGAAGAAACAACCAATGCCAACTATTGTGCTACTGTCAAAGAATATGAAAGGTGTCTGCATAACACTCTAGAAACCTGCCAAAGCAACGATATTCAAAATTTCTGGGCAGATGCAGAAGAATCCGAAAATGATGTGCTTAGTCTTGGGTTAAAATTTAGAAGAGAGCTCTGTTTGAAGGAGGACTGAACAGTTCAACTCTCCTTGTCTCTGACAACGTAGTAGTACTTTGGGTTGTCGAAAATGAAACTGCTTAAGTATCAGAACTTTCTTGCAAATTCATTTCAAGTTTAAAAATCATTGCAGTACTTTCAAAGAGTAAGAGTGTTCCACATATTTAATCGCTCAATATATACACATTTATTTAGCTCCTGGTGTGAAAACACTCTCACAAACTCAGAGCATTATACATATTTATCTACTCAATATACAAACATATATATATACATTTATTAAAGTCTTGGAATGAACGTCTGTAGCCATAGTGATACTAAAACAACATGCTGTTAGTGTATTTCGATATTTTGTCGTAAAGTAACAAGCCCACCGTCTAGAGCTTGAAATTCTTAAACACAGTCCGGCCCTCTGTGAGAAATCCCCCATCTATAGCCTGACGTTTTGAATAGTGCACTCTCCCATGCAACAAGCTCCCCATCCAAACAAGAAACGTGTGTGCAATTGAGCTAATAACTACGAAAAAGTTTATAATAAATATTAAATTAACATCGGGATCAGAAGAGATTTACTCAAGATACACAGAAAACTGCTCAATGCCACGATGACAAAGTAAGCAACAGAAATATAATGCTCACCTAATGGACCTCATTCCTCCCTTGATCATTTTCTGGCTCAATTTCGTCTTCTTGAAAAAGCTTTTCCGTGTCTATAGCACTAGTCTTACCACCCTCACTGTCCCAGTATATAAGTTGTTTCTTATTCAGACTATTATATATAATATTTAACAATTATTCCATTCGCACTTGTTGGATATGAGATGGTAAATAGCCAACGAGGCGCGTAGTCCCGAGTTGCCGGCTATATAATCATCTCATGTCCAACAAGCGCGAATGGAATAAATGTTAAACTAAATTTCATGAGCTTTCCGAACCGATACTTGAAAATGACAATAAAATTTTTTTCTGACATTTTCAGCTTGGCAACACTTTACACAGTTAGTTTCCATATATGTCATTCGGTAAAATATAATATGAGCTGATAACCGAGATTGAGTGAACAAATCAGAACGCTTGAAACGCAATATTCGAGGTTGAAAATTTAATATTATTATTATTATTATATATAATATCATATTATTTATGATAATAAATATAGTATTTTTATAATGGGAATAATAAATATTCCCATTTATGGGTAACACCGCTAATTCCTTCATTCCCCATTCCTCCATTCGTGGTTTAGTAACGTCCCCATGAAATCGGCATAGCAGTTGAAACTAGTGAAATATTTTACTTCTTTTTTGGCTTGTGCATTTTGAAGAAATTGGGACAAAAATTTATGTAGACAAGGGTATCCTGTTCAATGCATCGTTTAAGTCATTACAGAAGTAGTATTCATATGTTTGGGTTTTTCGAAAGGTCAGTAATTTACCAGATGTTATTACTTTATCTCCCTCGCCTTCAGATCAGTGATGTGTAGCTTCATCCTGTTCAAGCCTGCTGTAATTCAACTTCTTCACAGCTGTTTTCTCTCTTCTTTCAGGCGTTTTTTCGCTCCAAGCAAAAAGGGATGGAATTGCAATACCTTTTAGTCGTGTTTTTTGAAACATCGGTGCTGTACATGAAATCTTCGGATACAAAGTGTGCACTGCAAATTGTCGTGTGCTTATTCAAGGCAAAATACTTGGATGTTTATGCATTTTCTGTATCCACAAAGCTAACAATGCCTTGTTCCCTAACGGAAGACCACGAAAAGAAAGGTCTTTCCTTTTCCTTGAGCTGTTTTGACATTCTCCCACGCGTGCGAAACTTCACCTGGCTGCCATGTTTGTTTACATAACAACACCCAATTCAAGTCACGTGACAGTGTCACACGAGTTAGCTATTAGGTCTATTGAACCTGGCACACCATAGATTCCAGCAGCTCATTAGAGCACCCCACTAGATCACGGAGGATCCCATCTGGGAGTTGTCCTTGCCTTTTAAATCATGTTACGATACTCTATTGTCTTTTCAATTCTTTAGCGTTTGAATTTATTTTGTATTCAGTAACTGGAGAATTTAAATTCGGTTGTAATTTTCAGACTGTACAAATTCATTAACAATGCGATCTTGTTTAAACTTGTTAAAGTTTTTAGAATGAAGAGTGATAAATGAATTATCCATGGCTTTCCTGTTACTGGAAGGAAAAACATCTGTTTTTCTGTGCTTTGTCAATATTACATAGCTTGTGAGAACGAGAGTTTTGCTTCTATTGTTTTAGAGGTTTTAAATTTTTTTTTAAGTGTTCATGATAAAGATCTCTTAGCGACTAATTGAAAGGGCTGAGTGTTTGAAGATCTGGCGTTTTCTTGCCGTTTTACACTCAGTCTAACCATTTATTGTTGAACATGTTAGTATTTGTTTTCTTTGCTCTTTTTTTTGGACTAAGATAGTTTTAAGAACATACCAGCTGTATCACCCACAAATGTAATAACAACAAATGTAATAATATTAATTTTAACCACAAATGTACTAAACAGTTAACCACAAATGTAATAACCACAAAGTTAATAAAATTTTAGTCACAAAAATTAGACTTTTTTTAAAGGCGTTAGTAAAGAAACAGTTTAAAAGAGGTAATTGCCGGCGACTATTACCTTAACTGACGTACTTAACACATGGAGCATGGGCGTAGAAGTGAGAAACAACAGCTTCTCCGTGGTTAACACCAGTTAACAACACTATACAGCTGTAACTTTAGTTTTTAAGAAAAAGAAAGGTACCAGGAAAAAAAGCGAAAGATACCAGGTAGCATTCAGATGCTCCAGAAGCGCGTTTTTTAACCGGGAAGATGGTCACTTAGAATTTTTCTAAATATACTTTTATGATGAATACTGTAAGCAAATGTCGCCTACTGCAGTGTCTGAAAAAATCTAACAGCCACAAAAAGTACAAAAATGAATAAATGAATGGCTGATAATTAATCTGTCAGTGAGCCAATAAGAATAGACCAGGGGCTCGAATTGAGCCAGCAATTTTAACCGTAGACAGCTGCTTCGTCTTTTTTGGGCCTCATCAGTACGGTGTAGGGTGCAATGAGTAAACAGACAGCTACGACAGTTGCTTCGGCACACAGAAACTTCACACGTCAATGCAGCCACTAGAAGGGCAAAAACTCACGTGCAGGGCAGTTGGCGCATTAAGGTGTAACTACCGCTTCCAGAGGAGCTGAATGCCACTTGGTACTTTTCTTTTAATATATTTTTAAAGTTATAACTGACTAGTGCTAGTGTTGTTAATTGGTATTAACCATGGAGAAACTTGCTCCAAGGTTGAGTGTCAACTAAGTTTACGTTAATAGTCGCTGGCAATTACCCTTCCTAAATTGTTGTTTTACTAATGCCTTTTACAACGTATAATTTTTGTGACTAAAGTTTTATTACATATGTACAGTAGTTATTATATGTGTGGTTAGTATTACATTTGTGGGCGTTTGTTACATTTGTGGGTGACTGATACACCAGCAGCCTTAGATAAATATGAATTTACATGATGAAATGCATCGTTACCAGTTTCAAGAGTATTAGAAAAGTCTTTCTGAAGGAAGTAGTTAACCAACGTCGCTATACCAAGCGTTTTTAACGCTAAACTAAAGCAGTCAGCCGATCCGTTCGTCCAAATATTTCGAAATAGTAAGGAATTAGGTTATCTTTGGCTTCTGGAACAGATGATTTTGTTCTTAGCCATGTACAAATTGGACTGTGATAGATACATATTGATGGATGGATGGAAGAAAGAAAAGATTAACTTGAACATTGCAAAACAAATACTTGAAGCCCCTAATGATGTCACAGACGTCAGACATTTAGAATATTGATGTAATTAAATTCAAAAAGCCACCCGAAGCGTTTTTCAACGTTTGATTGAAAACTGGAAGGTTAATATTCTGCTCTTCCTTTAATACTAGCTGAATGGTAACGTGAGGTTAATAAGAAGAAAAAGCTTTCTGTTCTCGCTAAGGTTAGTTATTACATATACATACTCTTAAACTCGTTTGGAACGGGGTAGACAAAGATACCTGGATAACACTAAAAAAAATTGTTTCCTTGTTTGCTTATTTCGATAATCTTGCCTTAATGTATTTAAATCTTTTCTTGGTCTGTTCGTAGCCGCTCAATAAAGAATTCAATTTTCTTGAACCTCCGTTATAACATTTCCTACCGTTTGATCAAAACAACCATACTAACTTGCTGGATATTATTGAACCAAACATCAAAGTCCTCTATAATATTGTTATTTGTACCACCATCATTTTTTTTGCTTTCAAACTGAAAGACTGAAATGTGCTTTCGTTAATATTTTTTATATGTAACAATTTTATCGTCATCTCTTAGCTTCATTTATAATTTTATTTGTTTATTCGTGTTTAGGTTGCCAACATACCACTGAGAATTTTCTTTTCAGTATTTAAATGTTTATTTTACAGTAGATCTGTTTTGAACAGCTTAAAAATTAGCTTATATTATCTAATTAACAATTAGACCTCGAGGATGAAATGGACTACGAGTCAGTGGGTTATTCAAACTCGTAGTCTATGAGACCGAGAGGTCTATTGTTTTAGTATAAATCTACTTATTGGTCAAAAAAGGACGTACAAATTAAATTATCGATGATATCCTCTGATATTATTGCAAAACGGGGCTTATTACTGTTTTGATCGACCATCTTTTCCCTAATTTTAGCTTATCACAAATAAAGACCTCTAGTAGAGTAGCCAATCAAAATGCAGGATGCGTATTAGACCATTAGGTTTATACTAAGGTAAGATACATTTCTTCATAGACACACATCTCCATTCCAACGCTAATGTTTTGGCGTTCCAGGTTCCATGAATTACTAATTACTGTTTTTCTATTTGCTATTTGTATTTTTCGATCCAGAGATTGAGAAGTAAGAAGAAAGTGTGACAATAGACTCTGATATGTACGACACAGCAATACAGATAGTGACATGCCTGCTGGTCTCTGCGTGCTATCTGGTGGGCGCAACGGGCAATTACTTAGTTTGTTCGGTTGTTTACAGTGATCCAGCCATGCAAACAGTTACTCATTTAATATTGGTAAATTTGGCTGCAGCAGATCTGATTGGCTGTTTGCTGAGTTTACCCATTGTCTTTGTTTTGTTTGTATATCAATGGCAACCTGAAATTCTCGCAATTCTAGGAAATATTCATTGGGTAGTTACGTCTGCTGTTGGATTTCACGTCTGCGCATGTCATATACTTCTGAGTATTGATCGGTATGATGCTGTGCTTAGACATGCAAACCCAAGAATTACAAAAGAGCGAATGAAGGCGATAGCAACTTGGTTATGGGCTCTTGGGTTTGTTGATACTATTTTAACTATTACTCTTGTTGCAACATCAACGGTGTTGTGGATCCCAGCAGCGATCGCGATAAACTCAAATGTTTGTACAAACCTTACGACAGTTTTGTGGATGGGAGCTGCAGTATTGATTGGAACAATTGTGGCAGTCACACATTCCTTTGTAAGTGTTAAACTCGCTGTCGCAAAGAACAAACAACATCTTATTCAAATAATGGGCCTAGAAAATCTAAACACGGAACTTCGATTCACAACAATGTCTGTTTGGGTAGTGTTGTGCTTTGCTATATCGACTGCTCCATTCTTGGTTCTTGGCATATTAACTTGTGTGACTGGCGACGTTGACCATAGCTTCGAAAAAGTGTCATATATTACGACTGAGCTTAGCTACGCCATTAACCCCATTATATACGCCCACTTTGTATCCGGTCTCTCGAATGCTATGAAGATCAAGTTCAAATCCTTGTTTGGATGTAAAGAACATAACATACATCCAGAATTACCTCCGAGTCCATAAATGGAGTTTCCGAAATTCTCAGTCTCAGACTTACAGGAAACCTCTGTAGTCACTTCATCTTCAAAAGAAAGTTGAAGCTACCTATATTTTTTGCTTTAAATTGTCACCAAGCATGTGGCTGAACAAAATGCTGAGCTGCTAAATTTACGATTTCCTAAAAAGTTGCTAGATTTGAAACAAGTAACTTCAACAGAAAGATTTCTATTCTATTCGAGTCCATTAGGCCAAACCAAATTGATTTGTTGGGGCACAGATTTTTTTCAAAATAACTCGGGTCGGTTGGTCGGAAAAAAGAGGGCAATAAAAAACAAAATATGTAATTTACATAAATCAGATTTGTGTCACGTTGTGTTAAAACACTAAAATTTAAACATAGGGAATCTGTCGCTAAGAGATAAGAATATTTGTTTAATTTTAATGGGGATAAAAAAAAATTAAGAACTTTATTTTTTTGTTCATATAATAATTAAAATATTTTGAAAGTATATTGTCAAGTGTTAAAAACGAAATTGTTGTGACATGTTCTTGTTTACCTTTTTTCTCCATGCGCAGACGGAAATCCCAAACCTGTCACACTTTAATATTCTTTGTTTTTTTTTGCAATTGGGAAAAATGAGGGTTGGTCGGATTCGTGCCCCAAATCATTAATTGGTCTGGCCATTTTTAATAACAACAACAGCAACAACAAAAACAACAATATTGATTTATTGGTACTTTGAAAACGTTATGTTTACATCAGTGGTTATCCAATAAATGTTATCTTTGCGAGATGTAGCTAATCCTTAACTCTCATAACAACCTATTCTGCACTTAGTATAATTTATTTGTGTCATATTTTAGATAAGAAATTCTCCATAATACCTCCAATGAACTTAACAGCGAGATTAAAAATAGAATGATCATTCAACGTAAGTATATAATAAAATAAAGATTTATAACACCGTATTAGTTATTTACAATAGATTATCATCATAAATAAAGGTCCTTCACCTTTTCTCAGCCTCAGCATGTTCTTAACATGTTCTTAAATCTTTGGCCATTTTCAGCCTCATGTTGTTATAAAAAGGTTCTTATAAAAGAAAAGAGTGTATAAAAGTAAATTCTTAATGCTAAAACTGCTATTATTTATCCTTTGCCTTAAAGATACAGCCAATCAGAAGCACGGAAATCCGTTGCATATTCTGCGGTATCCAACGGGTACTACCATCCGGCTTTCCCGCCATTACTTGCCAGCGACTATCGAAATGGCGTTAAAACTGTGTGCATACGTTTCCTAAATGGCGCCAAAGTAAAATACTATCATCTTTATAGTGACTCAGATTTTGATTCATTATTGCTCGCCGATTTTAGTTCTTCGTTCTCCAAGCATGGGATAAATTAGTTATGCAATGCTTCCTCATGGGATAGCGTATAGAAATGCCACTTGTCAATTGTATTTTCTTCGTATACACATTTGCCTAAAGGCTTGCGTGTATACAGAAAATACAAGTGACGCGTGGCATATTCCACGGTATGCCACTCAAAACCGGCGTACTTGGGGTTGTTGATCAACAAACATTTTCCCAAGGACCATACAATCCACAAGATTTTTAACAAAAACACCTGTAAAGTAAGCTGCAGCTGCATGGGCAACATGGTAATTATTCCAAAACGCTACCACGCAAAGATCCTGAACCTACAAGTGCCAGCCGCAAACTACGGGTACAACTGTAGAATAAAAGCCCACTGAATGGAGCTTGTTTAAAGCCAACTGTCGTATATAAAGCCCCATTTACACTACAGAAAAAAACCTGGTCCGGACCCATTAAAAACTGGTCCGGACCATTTTTTTTAATAGTTACTCGGGTAACAATCAGTTAGGTTTATGATAGAAAAGAGCCCTTAGGCCTCGTAATTTGCACACTGTTTACACTGTTGATTTTCGTTGATGTTCTAACTTCCTCTGAACTTCCAGGTAGACTGCATTTTTGTCTTTCGGACATTTTGGTTTCTCTAGCCTCATCTGAATGGTCTCTTTGGTCAACTTCTTCATCACTCCTCTGAGTCCACACGATCGTTTTCGTTTTTGCTCTTTTGACGCCATCGACTCCATCTTCTAGAAAATAGTGCAATATAGGATACATGCGCGAAACCAACTTAAAACACGGCAGGCTCACACAAAAAAGATGGTGCGGAACGAAGATACGTTTACACAGTGCTTTCGAACAACAATAGGGGTCCGGACTCGTCTTTTCTCGGTTTTGGGGCCATAGCCGCCTATGGCCCCAAAACCAGAAAAAAGTGAGTCCGGACATCTTTCATAAAACCACGGTACGGAAGGTTTACACGGCAAAAGTATCTAGTCCGTACCAACTTTTTTAGGGGTCCGAACCATGTTTTTTCTGTTGTGTAAATGGGGCTATATTTACTGTAATTTTAACCCCTATATAATAAACTCAAAACTCCGCCAATTTGAAGCTATTTTTAGTTCCCTTCAGGTAATTTTCTTTGTATTTTTAAACTTAATAACTCAAGGTCGGAAGTACTACTTTTGAATAAATCATGTCAATAGATTTTTAACAAATGTTAAAGTGAGCTTTAGCGCTAAACATTTTCAAGAACAGCTACTTTACGGTACTTTTGGTTTTCATGTTTTTTCTTTGTTTTCTTTTGTCATTTTATGATCTAACATTGCTAGAAATCTTACAGTAAAACATGTAGAAGCATAAAACCACTTTAATTAAGTGTTTCTGATCTTTTTTGTTTAAAGCCACTATAACTCGAAAGCCCGATAACTCGAAGTAATTTCAACTTCCTTTATCGGGGTCCGACTGCTAAAGTATTTTATTTATGATGACCCAGTTGTTATTATGTGGTATTTATTATGGTCCAGTGCGCATGCGTGTTATCTAACCAAAATGGCGACTAAGCAAATGGGTGGAAGGTTACCTACATGAAATTCTTTGTCAAGAAATGTCCCGTCTGGCTGACTACTTTGCCGTTGTGGGAATAGAAAAAGGAAGTGAGAATGGTTAGAAGAACTTCTTAATCTCTTGTTAATATTTGGCCTTCCTTTTTAACCTAAACGTGGCTTCTTGTATGATCTTCTGATGTGAGTTGTGACTTGTGTATGTTCATTCGACAGGTCTTGGAGAACTAAAAGGCAAGGTATTACAAAGGTTTCCCAAACAAGATCGCAAAGATGCTCCTTTTCCCGAAGGAATTGAGCTTGTAAGTAATATTTTTACCGAGATTTGAAGCTCAAATTTTGCATATATGTTATGTTTTTCGCATTGTATTTGGAGATTAATGTTGCAATCTTTGAACTCGAAACTTCGATGATATTCCAGTTGGCCATGGAAACAATATTAATTTTTTTGAAGGAAGTTACCCCTACACACAGCTATTCGAGTTATTTTTTCTTCCTTCCGATGAATGATGAAATTAGAAAAAGCTTTTGATTCTTTCGCTAAATGTTTATTTGGTTCACTGAATTGGCGTAACTTGCGGGCGTGTAAGGGCATTTGTCAGTGGATTAATACAATTTTTTAAATTGATAGAAAATAAAATGTTATGTATCACATGTCCTTGATAGTAAGATAACCTTTAGAGTTGATTAGCAAAAAGGCGGTTGGCCTGCTTTGGCAATACTTGAGGTTTCTTTTTCAAATGACTGACCGTAACAAAGTTCTGAGGTTTTGGTCTGAGATGCCGGTTCAGTGAATTTGAAACCTGTTCAACTTGTAGTCTCAGCGTAGGAATTGATTTAAAAGCTAATAATTCTTGCATATAGAGAAATAAATACTGTTTGGGTTATTTATATTTTAATAGCTGCATATTAGGTTGTCTGTTCGGTATAGCATGGATGTCCGTATTTATTTAACAAATGCGAGACAGCCCATATGGAAGTCTTGTTTACTTAATAGTTTTCCTCCCAGAAAGCAAGAAAACGCGATTTCTTTCCTTTAGAAGCTCCGCTTGCAGTATATGATATCATCTTCTAATTTTTCTCCTTGAAAGCTGCGGTTAAAAAAGGTTCTGTTCAAAATATTTCACAAAGAGTTTAGATCTGTATAATTGATAAATTTTATTTACATAATGAGTTTGTCATTTCCTTATTGAAACTTTGAGCGTATCAGAAACTTAATAGTTAATATTTCAGTTTCTGTACGGTGTACCGTCTAAAAGTCAGAATTCAGCGACAAAGAACCAGACTTTTGTCGATTCATTTCTTTCCCTAGATGGTTTAGTGCATAAATATATTTTTGGGACCTAATTATAACATGTAAATATAAATTAGTATGTAGTATCTTTGGAGGAAAATGATTCTTAAAGTGCCTATTTTCTTGTTTTTTTATTTAATTAGAAGAAATTAGTAAAGTAAAATACCTACTAATTTTTCAAGATTATAGATTTTTAGAATATATCAAATTTAATAAATTATTTAGATAGCAGCACCACAGTGTTAATTAGAATGAAATTCTTGTCTTTTTGTTTTCCATTTGTTGAGGGGCCTGTTCTTTTGAGTTTTCCTACTTGTATCTTTTGTGGTTAACTGCCAAAGTGATTAGTATGTATCTTCTCCCTATAAAATCAATTCCCTGTTCAGCAACCAGGTGTTGAGAAAAAATGAACTTATCAGTGAGAGTGTCATTTTGATAAAACATAAATTCTCTAAACTTATATGTAAGGGAACGTATTGCAGCTAGAAAGGAGAATTACTAATAAGATCTTGGGAGTTAAAGGGTTAAGTATTTATATAATTAATTAGTTGTATATCTAAACTTTTTATTATATTTAATAATTTGCATCTTTGTGTTGAAACTGTTTGAACTGTGCATGTGATGGCTGGATGCCCAATTATTAAAATTAGCATCTACTTTGTCAAAATTTGAAATCTAATTCAACAGTAGACAGCGAAATAAAGCTTTTTTAATACAGTAAAATTGATTATGAACTTTTGTTTTTTAGTACTAGCATAATATTGACTCATTTCCTGGCTGTTAAACTTTCATAAGTCAAAGTTAATGGGAAATTTACTGTTGAATGAATCAGGTGTTTCTTGAAACAAATTAAAACTTAAGGTTCACTTTAATAATTTAAATGGTTTTATCAAATGATTCAATTGTTGCGCTAGGTTAATCCAATCATTTCTACTCTTCAAGACAAACAAAATGAATGGTCACTTTATAGGGCTTCATCAACTGGTTCAAAAGTTAGAATGAATAACACCAATCATTTCTACTCTTCAAGACAAACAAAATGAATGGTCA